>JAOANR010000003.1:59031851-59313487 GCA_030278955.1 Hygrophila difformis
CACAATCCCACTGAGACGACATAAATTGTACGGCATAACAGGTAAAAAAGAAATACACGCGGCCAACTGCTCTAACACTTCAGTATCAAAGAGACAAGGACATGTCCGGATCGTCCTATGGCTGCCAGCTCCATCTTCCTCTTCATCATTCATTTCAATATTCAGTCACCCCTCTTTAGAGAGCCCCTCACCAGTCTTCTCAGTGTTGTGTAGACAATATAGCACTTATGAAATGTATCACAGTGAAAATCCTATAAATGTACTTCAACATCACGTCTCCCCTCCACCAGTATTCAAGTCAAATATATCGAAGCCAATCAAGGGCAAAATTAGGATGAAGGGGTGAAAATTCAGCAGAATTAGCTAGATAAGAAAACTGAAGCAACTTGGAAAATGCTCATACTGGTTTAGGCAAAGGATATGGAAAAGATCAAAAACTGATCCCAAGGTAACCGCCCCATGCTGAATAAAGGATTGAAAAAAAGAAAACAGAAATATTCCAACCCAGGCACCAAACTACATAAACCACACAAATATTCCTAAACATAAGTTGAATTGCAGTGGCGGATCCAAAAAAAAATTTTAAATGGTGTTCCAAAAAATAGTGAAAGTTATATTTAAACTAGATTTTTCGCCCGCGCTACGCGCACGGGTGTTAATTCTATTTTTATTTTTTTTGCTTAACAACATATAAAGGCTACAGAAAAAAAATCAAAAAACAAAATCAATGGGCCCGAGGGAACCAAGTGCCAGCGGAATCTGCCTTAATAAGAGGCCACATTCGTCTGGCGGAAAGACCCACGTCGTAAAGAAGTGTTCGTTATCAGCTCCTTTCTATTAACTAATATTAACTCGATACAAACTAATATTAACTTGATTAATTTAAAATGATAGAAGATATTATTTTAGTATATTTATGAACAAAATATTTTTTTAATAATATATAATTTCTATCATCATTTTTTTCAAAATAATAGAAGAAATAAATTTTTAATTTTTTTATCATAATACATACCAAAATATAAATTCAAATTTTTATGCAAATAGTTTACCAAAAAAAATTTATGCAAATAAAACATAAATAGAAAATTTTAATTTATTAAGATTACCAACCCTCCTAATTATAAAATAATTTGTATAATTAAAATAATTAAGTATATTAAAACTTTCACCTTTGTAACTCATTCTTAATCACCGAAAAAATATATTGACTAATAAAAACATATATAAAAGATAAACTACCATAAAGGATAAATTATCATAATATTAATTTATGTACACAAAATAATAGTTTGATTTTTTTAATTAATGGAGTACTTATTTTCTTGTGTATATTATTTAATTTTCAACATTAGTCTTTTTGGAATATAAAGTTAAACCCATAATATATATTTTTATAAAGATAATGAATTATCAACTAAAAGAGCAATATAGGCAGAACAATAAAATTATGGTTTCATGATTTATTATACTATTATATATTCTAATATTAGGGATAAATGACGGAGATGAATAGATTTGCAATCCTACGGTCATTGAATTTTAGGATGAAGTGAATTTATTTTCTACACCTTTGATATGTATCTTTATGATAGATATGCATATATTTGAAGTAAAATTACTGTTTAAACCCATAATATATAATTTTTTATAAAGAGATTAATAATAACTTAAAAGGACAATATAGTCAACATAATAAAAATATGTTATTTATTATATAGATTATCATCCCTACTATTATACATACTAGTATTTTTGCCCGCCTTCGGCTCGGGTGTTTTTTAAATAAAACAATAATTTAATCAATTTATTTTATTAGAATAAATAAATTTAGTGGAATATCATTAGATTACTATGTTTTATCATATTTGTTAATAATGCTCTTTCATGTAGAGTTTAAAGTTTATAAATTAAAATTTAATGATTATTCAAATTATAGTATTTACTACATACAAATTTTAAAATTATTTTTGTATTTATTATAAAAGTTGAACGCTAAATACAAATATAAATTTAAAAATTATAAAAAAAAATATTGGTTCATATTAATCAAATGATTAACATTGGGCTGGTCAATCGAAGTTATTTTGCACATTTGTCTTTCGCATAAGTTGGCCATCTGCAATTTGCAATATTTTTGTATAATTTATCATTAAAATTTAGTTGTCAAACTTTGTAAATTTTAGTGATTTATTGATATAGTTTTGATGAAGTAATTTATGATTGGGTAGATTTTCATTCTTCATAAGAATTCTCAAAGGCATATATATAAAAGGCCTGAATTTATGAAAGATTCGCCGATTATACAAAAAGTATATATACAACACAAAGTCTTGCTATTTTTAGTCAATTCATATCTTTTATATATGTGTGTATATATATATTGAATCATTGTCTTTACCATAGTAGTTTATTCATCTTCAATTGGCACTACTTTTGTATATTTTTTAACAATATTTGGTTGTTAAATTTTGTGTATTTCATTATTTTTCGACATAGAGTTTGTGGAAAATTTTCTAATTATGTACATTTGTCATTGAATAAAAGAATTCTTAGATGCATGCATATAATTTCATCATGTAAAGGCATGTATTCATCATATTGTCATGACTTATGACACAATTTAACAATTGAAATATTATATTATTCATTATATCAATATTGTAATATGGAAACTACTTATGTGGTGGGTAATATTGTACAAAATTAGTACACAATCACCTTGTCATCCAGCTCCAGAGTGAAAGCTGACCCCACAAACCAAAATGAGCTATTTCCAGTCTAGCTCCAGAGTGAAGGCTGACCCCACAAACCAAAATGAGCTATTTCCAGTTTGCTTTGACCCCACTCACGCACACCTTGGGAGACTTCCCAGAACGTCACTCATCCTAAAATTACTCCAAGGCAAGCACGCTTAACTTTGAAGTTCTTATAGGATGATTACCAAGAAAAAAAAGGTACATTGTTGGTATGAGTAATTTATTTCATTTCACTCCATCTAAACCATTATATTCTCTAGATTTTTTTACTTTTTTTGAGAAATGAAAATTGTAGGGATTAATGAGATTATGTCTAATAATTGAATGGTGATGTGGTTTAGTGTTTCTTTTTTTTCTTTTTTTTCCAATTTTTAACGAATAATATAAATTTATTTAATTAGTATGATATGAAATTTTTCCGTTTTATCTTTTTTATAGCCATCGTTCAATATTTTTAATGTTAATGGATTGATTATATTTAAATATTTTTTAGAAAGAAAGACTTAAATTAAATCTAAAAATGACAACATAGTCCGTACATATCAAAATTCAAAAGAAATAATAATTTATTATATATAGATTAAATCATAAGAAATATTAAAATACTAATATTAATAATTCAACCAAAAAATATTTTCGAAAAATATGTTAATTAAAAAATATTAAATTTTTGTCTTTCTATTAAAAAATATTTAAAAAATAATTATAATCATATCTATCTATAATTAAAAAAATTATATTTAAATTTTGTCTTTCTATTATACAGCTTATTAAATATTTTTAATGATATTAAAATTTATAGTTAAACCTACTAAAAATTAGGTTTAAAATTTGATTAAATCTTACTATAGCGGATTAGAATTTTTTTTATTAAATATAATTTATGATAGAATAACTAAGGTATAGTTATCTATATAATATGACTAATAAAATATATATTGAAAATAATATATTAAATAAAAGAATATATAATATATACATTTAACATATATTTACTAAAGTTCAGCTATAAAACTAAATATTTACTAAACATTAAATAGATTATAATTTGTTGAGCATTTTTATCTTTTGAAAATATATAGAAAGATTTTTTGAAGATTTATTTGTAATATATAGATTTATGATCTAAATTGTAACACCCCGGTTTTGGTAACCCAGGCCGGGATGCCACCGCCACACCTCCCTAGCAAGACACGGTTTCTCCGAGCTCACTAAAGAGATGCAAGGCTATGGTTTTCAGAATTTAAAACATTCAAACAGCCCATTCATAAATAATTTAAAAATAATACATCAAAGTTGCAGCGGAAATATAAGTTGTGCAGCGGAAATAAAGTATAAGGGCCGACATGGCCAAAACACGGGTTAAACAGGCCCGTTCATGCAAGTCGTAATTAAATGCAGGGATTTAAAATAAAGATTTCCCCTAATGTTCCCATGTATGCATATGACGATGCATATTCTTCGTACTCTGTAGAAAAAAGGAGATATATGGTTTGGGTCAGCAAAAACGCGCTGAGTAAGTTAACACATAGCATGGGTTAGGGGTTTCAAAGCCTTTAATTAAATTTGATAAAAAGATGTTTGAGCTTTTAAAAAAAATTCTTCCCGTTACGCCATCATCTCAACAATATATCATTTAGCCGGTGATCCGGCGGCCTCAGCCAATTTCAAAAATATCATTTCTCAAAATATTTTTCGTTTCTTTTATAGTTCACCATTCACCAGGGCTCTTGTGACCGCAATCCTCATACTCAATATTTCCGCAGGAAATCATACAATCGCCCTTGGGGAATCTAACCCGCAAGAACTCAATACATCCTGGGGAATCTAACCCGCAGGAAAACATACAATCGCCCTTGGGGAATCTAACCCGCAAGAACTCAAATACATCATAGGGAATCAAACCCGCATGAATCATATTGATAATGTCAAACTTGGTCACAAGTCCCCAATGTTTCAAAAGAATTCTTTTAAAGAAAATGTGTTTATTTGGTGTAACGGGATTTTTTTAAAAAATATAGCTTTATCGTAATTCCAACTTCTCGATCGTTGTTTAAAAGATTTCAAAAATCGATCGATGTCACAGTTTGCGCCTTTTTGGTTTAAAAATCCATTTCTTAGGCGATTGATTTGAAATTTTCACAGTAACTCAAAAACATCCCAACGAACAACTTTCGTGTTTTAAGTTTTTCGGAAAAACGATGGGAAGCATGTCAAAAATCAAGTTTTCTTCAGAAACAAAAAGCTGTCAGGATTCAGGTTTGACAACGTTAAAAGATTCGACTTTTTGACATATCAAATGGACTTCAAAAATTCTGAAATTTTACAGACACATACTAGACTTGATTTCCAACAACTTTTATTTAGAACTCAAAGATTGGTTCGGGCTAGAAATGATAGGAATAAGCTCCTCACGATCGGTTATGAAATCTGTCATCCTTTGAAAATTCTTAAAAACGCAGAATATGTCCGACATGATTTGGGGTATCAAAACTTGATGAAAATTTCTGAAATTTTTACACAATATAGCTTATGATCTTTGGATCAAAATCTTAGTTTTGAGTTTTCAGGTTTGAACACTCGAAGTAATAGAAATATGCTCATCAAGTTCGGTTAAGAAATCTGTCAAGGTTCTTGACATCGGTTCTAACGCAGATCGGATCGGCTCGAGTTTGGAGGTTCAAATCTCAATGAAAAATTCTAAAAACTTACAGTAATATTCCAAACTCATAGATCTACAATTCTTATGTTCAACTCCAATCCTAGATCGGTCTAGATCTAAGGTCAAAATAACCAACAAGTTTGAATAAAGAATCTATCACTATTTCAAGATCTAAGTCGATGGCAGGTCTGTTCATGGTCGTTTTCGGATATCAAAACACGATGAAAAATTATGAAATTTTTACAGTAGCTAGATTAATGTCTTAGGAATGTTTTTCATGTTTTGGGTTTTTCCGTTTGAAGACTTTTAAGGGTCCGAAAAATTCATACGAAAACGCTGCGCCGGGGGTTTTTCTTGTTGACAGATTTTAGAGTTTTTAAAACTCTATGTTTGGTTGCATTTTAAGTCACCCAAAACCATAGTAAGGTTAACTTACAGTGGGGATGATGTTTAGGAGGTCACGGGGTCGTCCGGAATCCACGGGATGTCACGAACGAATCTCCTCCACCCGATTTATTCTTCCTTTGGCTCCGATTTGTGTTTGAATATGAAGATTCGTAAGTTTAGGATGATGGTTGTGATCTTAAAACAATAAGGAAACTTGATTTACATCTTACCAACAATCCAAAGCTTGCAATCCTTGATCTACATACTTCCTTGGTCGGATTTGGTTGCCGGAAAGTCGCCGGAAGTTCGCCGGAAAGTCGCCGGAAGGTAAAGCTTTGTGTTTTTGATTTTGGGAGAGTTTTGGGATGAAGAAAGGGTGTGGATGGCTGATAAATGAGTGTTTGGGGATGTATTTTGGGCACAAAAAGGGCCAAAATCCGACAATAGCATGTGCTGCTACAGTAGTGCTACAGTAGTGCTACAGTAGCCGCACATGCTACAGTACCTTTTAATTATTTTTTTTTTTTTTTTTTAATATTAAGATTCTTTCTTTACAAAAATAAAAATCATAATGTGGGAATTATCCGTGATTGTTGGGACAATTCGATAAACTCGTTTCGAGTTGCTATCTTCCGATAAATAATAAATTCCGCTCTCTCGGAATTATTTCGGTTTTAATAATTTAAATCCAATTCTTTACTTTTGGATTTAAATTTTCGATGGCGATTTCTCGGATTCGTCGGCTTCCAATTTGTCGTCTTTTGATTCCCGTGCAATAACTTGTATCATTAAATTTCTTCCGACTTCACGGGTTCTTGGATTTAAAATTCTTTTCCTTCTTGAATTTAATTCCAATTGTCTTGACTCAATTGATGGAATGTCTTCGGGCTTCCTTTCCCTCTTTTATTCCATTTTGAATTTAAATCTATCGGCGTTTCATTTCCGAGCAATAATTTATCGTGATAAATTATTTTCTTCTCGGAAATATTTTAACATTGATCGGAATAAATTTTATTCCTTTGGGCGTTGATAAAAATCAGGGGTATTACAGTCTACCCCCCCTTAAGAATCAACTTCGTCCTCGAAGTTGCGCGACTTATTGACCGATTGATTGATTGATTGTATCGTTGTGTTTTGTTTGTTTGATATCATTCGACTGAACCCAGAATTGAAATTTCCAAGTTGCCTACGTACCCTGTGAAGGGATCAAGTCATTACGTAGTTCAAAAATTTATTTGGGATACAAAATATTCGAGTTTCAAAATAAATGCTTATGCTTTCTTACGGGGTATTACATCCTCCCCCCCTTAAGATTACAGTTATGTCCCCATAACTGCCTATGCATTATTCCCACGAAGGTTCGAGTATCATCGCCTATGATCCTTCCTCAATGAGCTGGTAAGTCAGCTTGATCAATGTCGTTCAATCATCCCATGGCTCTTCCTTGATTCCCTTGTTGAGGGTCTACCAGATCCAGCCTTTTTTCAATCATCTCTTCACGAACATTGCATTCTCTAATCATGTGGTCTTCCCCTCCACATCTATAACAAGTTCCGCGCCTTGGGCATTCGCGCACCAGATGGGCTTGGTGGCACTGCGAGCAACGTGGTATGACTGTATGACGTATGCCGTTTCTCCCATAATTGAAACCTTTATTCTTATTCTCCTTAAAATTGCCATTGCTAATGTTTCGCTTCTTTTTCTCAAACTCTTGCGAGTCCTTGCTCGACTCACCGGTTTCTTTACGCTTCAGTTGCTGGACTCGATCAATTGCTACAGCTCGATCGTAAACCGTCTGCAGGTTTGTGAATTGTCCTACTGCAAGTATCTCCCGGATACTAAGGTTCAGACCCATCTCGAATTTCTGAGCCTTGTCAGAGTCAGTTGGTACTATCCTTGTAGCGAATCGCACCAATTCCTTGAATTTGGTGTAGTACTCTTGTACTGTTTGCGCTCCTTGTCTGAGGTTGATGAATTCCTCGTACTTTGCGGTCTTGGTGCTCAGTGGGTAGAATCTTTCTCTCAAGGCTTCCTTAAGTCCTTCCCAGGTGTAGGATTCTTCATCTTCCTCTGAATTCGTTTGAAGGTTTTGCCACCACTCATCGGCTTCGCCTCCTAAGTAGTAGGTCGCTACATGTATCTTCTCCTCGTCGGGGCATTTGATAGCGTCCAAGAGTTTGTCAAAGGTACGGATCCAACCCTCCAACTTGGCCGGATCCTCTTGCCCGTCATAATGGGGTGGGTTGTAGGGGTTTACCAATGCCAAGTAGTTGACTCGGGCTACTGGCGGAGGTATTGCCGCTTGTGCCCTATGCACCTCGGCATTGCCTAATGCTACGAGTACTTCTTCTACCGTCCTTAAACGTTCATCCATGTTGTTGGGAATAGGAGGCATTCGATCTCCTACGTTCGGAGGAATCTTATTGTTGTTAGGTGCGTTTGGGAGATTAGTGTCAGTGCCGTTTGGGCTTACCTTCCTCAGTTTCCTTCTAGGTGCCATTTTCTGTTATAGAAGCACGCGAAGATGAGTTTTTAAGTGATCAAGATCTAGGACTAAGGCAAGGTTAGTCTTAAGTTGGCACTCCTAAGTCAAGATCATGTCAAGTTCTAAGGTAGGAGTGTTCCTTATTACCGATAATTCACATAAAAAGGGTTAGTGTAAATATTTATGCATGCATATGCATATGTGTTCCCCCCAAAAAAAATTTTATGCATGCATTTATTTATCCATGGGTTTTAAAAATAAATTTATTCCATGGATAGATTAAAATAAGGATAAAAAGTTTGGGCCACTATATTGGGCCGAAAGAAATAAATTATTTGGGCTTTAATTTCAAAATAATAATTGGGCTCTTTAAAATATCTTACTAGTTTAGAAATGATAATTTTAAAAATAATAATACTTGAAAATAATAGTTTAAAAATATTCTGGGCTCTGATACCACATTGTATCAGATATTTTCTTTAAAATAATTAGCTTTAAAATAGTCTGGGCTCTGATACCAACTTTGGTATCAGATATTTTCTTTAAAATAATTAGCTTTAAAATAGTCTGGGCTCTGATACCAACTTGTAACACCCCGGTTTTGGTAACCCAGGCCGGGATGCCACCGCCACACCTCCCTAGCAAGACACGGTTTCTCCGAGCTCACTAAAGAGATGCAAGGCTATGGTTTTCAGAATTTAAAACATTCAAACAGCCCATTCATAAATAATTTAAAAATAATACATCAAAGTTGCAGCGGAAATATAAGTTGTGCAGCGGAAATAAAGTATAAGGGCCGACATGGCCAAAACACGGGTTAAACAGGCCCGTTCATGCAAGTCGTAATTAAATGCAGGGATTTAAAATAAAGATTTCCCCTAATGTTCCCATGTATGCATATGACGATGCATATTCTTCGTACTCTGTAGAAAAAAGGAGATATATGGTTTGGGTCAGCAAAAACGCGCTGAGTAAGTTAACACATAGCATGGGTTAGGGGTTTCAAAGCCTTTAATTAAATTTGATAAAAAGATGTTTGAGCTTTTAAAAAAAATTCTTCCCGTTACGCCATCATCTCAACAATATATCATTTAGCCGGTGATCCGGCGGCCTCAGCCAATTTCAAAAATATCATTTCTCAAAATATTTTTCGTTTCTTTTATAGTTCACCATTCACCAGGGCTCTTGTGACCGCAATCCTCATACTCAATATTTCCGCAGGAAATCATACAATCGCCCTTGGGGAATCTAACCCGCAAGAACTCAATACATCCTGGGGAATCTAACTCGCAGGAAAACATACAATCGCCCTTGGGGAATCTAACCCGCAAGAACTCAAATACATCATAGGGAATCAAACCCGCATGAATCATATTGATAATGTCAAACTTGGTCACAAGTCCCCAATGTTTCAAAAGAATTATTTTAAAGAAAATGTGTTTATTTGGTGTAACGGGATTTTTTTAAAAAATATAGCTTTATCGTAATTCCAACTTCTCGATCGTTGTTTAAAAGATTTCAAAAATCGATCGATGTCACAGTTTGCGCCTTTTTGGTTTAAAAATCCATTTCTTAGGCGATTGATTTGAAATTTTCACAGTAACTCAAAAACATCCCAACGAACAACTTTCGTGTTTTAAGTTTTTCTGAAAAACGATGGGAAGCATGTCAAAAATCAAGTTTTCTTCAGAAACAAAAAGCTGTCAGGATTCAGGTTTGACAACGTTAAAAGATTCGACTTTTTGACATATCAAATGGACTTCAAAAATTCTGAAATTTTACAGACACATACTAGACTTGATTTCCAACAACTTTTATTTAGAACTCAAAGATTGGTTCGGGCTAGAAATGATAGGAATAAGCTCCTCAAGATCGGTTATGAAATCTGTCATCCTTTGAAAATTCTTAAAAACGCAGAATATGTCCGACATGATTTGGGGTATCAAAACTTGATGAAAATTTCTGAAATTTTTACACAATATAGCTTATGATCTTTGGATCAAAATCTTAGTTTTGAGTTTTCAGGTTTGAACACTCGAAGTAATAGAAATATGCTCATCAAGTTCGGTTAAGAAATCTGTCAAGGTTCTTGACATCGGTTCTAACGCAGATCGGATCGGCTCGAGTTTGGAGGTTCAAATCTCAATGAAAAATTCTAAAAACTTACAGTAATATTCCAAACTCATAGATCTACAATTCTTATGTTCAACTCCAATCCTAGATCGGTCTAGATCTAAGGTCAAAATAACCAACAAGTTTGAATAAAGAATCTATCACTATTTCAAGATCTAAGTCGATGGCACGTCTGTTCATGGTCGTTTTCGGATATCAAAACACGATGAAAAATTATGAAATTTTTACAGTAGCTAGATTAATGTCTTAGGAATGTTTTTCATGTTTTGGGTTTTTCCGTTTGAAGACTTTTAAGGGTCCGAAAAATTCATACGAAAACGCTGCGCCGGGGGTTTTTCTTGTTGACAGATTTTAGAGTTTTTAAAACTCTATGTTTGGTTGCATTTTAAGTCACCCAAAACCATAGTAAGGTTAACTTACAGTGGGGATGATGTTTAGGAGGTCACGGGGTCGTCCGGAATCCACGGGATGTCACGAACGAATCTCCTCCACCCGATTTATTCTTCCTTTGGCTCCGATTTGTGTTTGAATATGAACATTCGTAAGTTTAGGATGATGGTTGTGATCTTAAAACAATAAGGAAACTTGATTTACATCTTACCAACAATCCAAAGCTTGCAATCCTTGATCTACATACTTCCTTGGTCGGATTTGGTTGCCGGAAAGTCGCCGGAAGTTCGCCGGAAAGTCGCCGGAAGGTAAAGCTTTGTGTTTTTGATTTTGGGAGAGTTTTGGGATGAAGAAAGGGTGTGGATGGCTGATAAATGGGTGTTTGGGGATGTATTTTGGGCACAAAAAGGGCCAAAATCCGACAATAGCATGTGCTGCTACAGTAGTGCTACAGTAGTGCTACAGTAGCCGCACATGCTACAGTAACTTTTAATTATTATTTTTTTTTTTTTTAATATTAAGATTACTTCTTTACAAAAATAAAAATCATAATGTGGGAATTATCCGTGATTGTTGGGACAATTCGATAAACTCGTTTCGAGTTGCTATCTTCCGATAAATAATAAATTCCGCTCTCTCGGAATTATTTCGGTTTTAATAATTTAAATCCAATTCTTTACTTTTGGATTTAAATTTTCGATGGCGATTTCTCGGGTTCGTCGGCTTCCAATTTGTCGTCTTTTGATTCCCGTGCAATAACTTGTATCATTAAATTTCTTCCGACTTCACGGGTTCTTGGATTTAAAATTCTTTTCCTTCTTGAATTTAATTCCAATTGTCTTGACTCAATTGATGGAATGTCTTCGGGCTTCCTTTCCCTCTTTTATTCCATTTTGAATTTAAATCTATCGGCGTTTCATTTCCGAGCAATAATTTATCGTGATAAATTATTTTCTTCTTCTCGGAAATATTTTAACATTGATCGGAATAAATTTTATTCCTTTGGGCGTTGATAAAAATCAGGGGTATTACATAAATATAATATAAAAAGTTGATTACATGACACAAATAGAACTAATCAGTGCTGAGGTGTATCTTCATGATTAATCAGCGATGACGTGGATTAATTAGGTTCGTTGATCTTAAAATAAGCATATAATGACAGATTAACCCCTTAAAATTAAGAAGGATACATTAAAATTAATAAGGGCAATAGAGTCTGCACAGGCAAAAAAGTATTCAGAATTTATTATATAGATTATTATAAATTGATTATTCAATATATATTTTTAGTGATGTATTTTGTATTTAAAATATGGTTATTATATTCATATAGGATTATATATTTTAGACATAAAATTTTAACCTAAATTAAATAATTTAATAATATTACAATAATATTCATTAAAATATATATACTAATAAATAATTTATATTATATATTTTTAATCAACTTATATCTTTTAAGTGTCATAAAAAAATTCATATCTATTTAAGATATATATAAAGATTTTCTGAAGATTTTATTATATTAATAGATAGATTTATTTTCTAAATATAGATATTGATGATGTGGAAGGTGAGTTGGAATTAGTCAGCGATTAATCATCAATGACGTGGATTAATTGTAGCCATTGATTATAAAATGGTGGTATATTTACTGATATAACCCTAAATATTAAAAAGAATTAGTTATATTGAATAAGGATAAAAGAGTCTGCACAGACAAAAAAATATTCAGGATTTATTATATAGATAGATAGATTAGGGGTAATAGTAGGGGTGAAAGCGGAACGGATAATTCCCGCCCGATCCGATGCCGTATTTGATTACATTCGAATCCAAAATTCGAATTCTTATATCCGACATATATTTGGCTTATACGGGACCGGATATGGGATTGCAAATATCCGCCCGTATCCGAAAATCCTAATATCATGCGGATATTATCCGTATTTTCTATCCGAATATCTGAAAATTTATATATATATGTTTATATGTATATTATAATATATTATATTAACTATAAAATAAATAAGTAATATTATATGTATAAATATAATCAAAAGCTTGAAAACCATATGTAACTAATTAAATCAAATCATATTAATCAACTCGACTACATCATTAGGTTCTTTGTATCTAAACTGTAGTACGTAATATCTAATGATCTTGGAGTATATTCCGATTTCTCATAAAAATTATATAAAAAAATTAATTTTAAAAATTATAAGATTATCCGAGTTAAAATCCGAATCCGTCTCGTATCCGTTTCTCGATATATTCGAATTCATATTTGTATCCGGCCTATTCATATTCGATTCCGTATTCGAAAAAAAATGGGGTAGGATACGGGACGAGTACTATCCGCCTGTATCCGTCCCGTTTTCACCCCTAGATAATAGTTATAACACAAAAATATAGAGGAAATACTAGTTGAAATGAATGATTGTGGTGTCACCATAAAACTTAAGCGGTGTTACCAAGCCTAATTTAATTAAATGTAAAAAAAAATTACCCTAAAATGACAGTTTTATCAATTTAAGTGGTGTCACGTGCCAATCCTAATGACAGCTGAATTGGATTTGATTAGTTAAGATATCAATTATCAAATGCTCCCTCTGTTTTTTTTAAACTTGTTACACTTCATAATTTCACGCAATTCAAGATATATTTTTAATGAATACTCCCTCCGTTTTCAAAAATTGTATCATTCCTGCGTTTCACGTTATCCAATACACATTTTTAACGCTTAATATCTCAAATTGTGAAAGTAAAAATTATAAAAATTTGATATTCTAAAACTACACGATTAGACGAATCTATCAAGATCCCACTTAACTATGTTTTATCTTGTATAACTGTGTTAAAAATTTGAATCAAAGTTACTCAGTGAATAGTAACAACTACGCAAATGTTACAACTATTTTCAAACGGAGGAAGTAGAAGATTAGACGAATCCAATAATTTGATTACACTTCATAAAAATTATGACAATTTGATACTCTAAATCTATGCTATTTGACGAATCCAACAAGATTCCACTTTACCAAATTTTATCTTATAGTAGTATAACTCTACTAAAAAATCAAATCAAAATTACACAATAAATAATAATTAATGAATAATACTCCCTCCGTCCCAGCTAACGTGTCCTGTTTGACTTTTTGACACTGTTCATTGTTCTACTTTGACTTGATTTTATTGCATGTATAGATTTCGAAAAAATAGTCGAGTTTGATCTTGTTAGAATCATATAGTCATGTAATTTTAGAATATATATTTTACATAATTTTTTGTTGTACACATTTTGAGATATTACCGGTTGAAAAAGTGCATTGGATTGTGTGCAAAAGTGAAACAAGACAAGTTAAGTGGGACGGAGGGAGTAATTATTATGCAAATGTAACAATTACGGAGGAGTATTATTAACTTCAATTGTATTCCATATCGAATATTGAAGGGTTGCCTGAAGCGAATTTTGTTGGTTTAGACCGATCATAATTCAAACTCGAACAATTTTTAATTTATATAAACCACCACAAATCCACTGACTAAATCCGACTTTTGTTTATTTTATTTTTTTATTCAAAAAAAATTATTATTTTTTCATCCAATTTAATGACTGTATGACACACTATTTGTGAACACAATCTTTTCGGATGGTGATGTACAACCATACGGGTGGAAGATGACACTCAGAATTGTCATCTTTTTTCCGAAAAAATAATAATAACAATATGTCATCATACTTGTTCCTTTGAAAGCTACAAAAGGCATAAATTATTAGCAATTATAATAACAATTATATTTGTTTATGGAAACAACATTATATATTTAGCTACCAAACTCACTTGGCCTGAGTGGTATAGGGCTCTGGCAGCTTAAGTAAATGTTTCGGATTCGAGTCTTTTTGTGTATGCAGAATTCTGCTTTAGAAAAAACAACCCTTCAATGTCCATCCGAGGATACCTGATATTCACATTAAAAAAAAACATTACATGTATTTAACAATTTACAAATCAATAAAGTAACAATTTACAAATCAATAAAGTAGCAATTATTAGCAAATTGTGGAAGTCAGCACATACAACAATCAGCATAATTTATCCATGAGGGATTATAGTGACACAAACCTACAATTGGATTAAATCGTTCTCTAAAAAATTACATACTGTATGTGTATAAATCTTTCACCAGAACATATAGCTATTATTTTTTCTTCTTATTGACCTTATATTGTATGTAGACGTTTTTAGGGTTGTATTTGATTCCAGAGTTTGTCAGATTTTATGAATTTTAAAAAGTCGGTGGATTTAGAAAATTCATAAATTCTCAATAGAGTTGATCAGTTGGTTGATTTTGTATGAACTCTATCACTACAAGAAATTTCGCCTGCGGCGACCGCACCTGCGGTCGGTGGACTCAAGACACGGGTCGTCCTGAAGCCCACCGACCGGCCCACCGACCGCAAAAGTCGGTCGGTGAATTGGTGGTAGGCCGCCGGCCAGCGACCACTTGCCGCGAGGTCGGTGGATGCGGCGACCGCCTACCGACCGCGGTATGGTCGGTATTCTCCACCGACCAGCTGCACCGACCAAAAATGTTGGTTGGTGGAAGGTGGTCCGAGCGGGTCCAGATCTCTCCCACCGACCGGCCCAGCGACCGCGTGGACGGTCGGTAACCGGGTTAACCGATGTATGCCAAGCCCGTCCACCGACCACTGCACCGACCGCACATGCGGTCGGTGGTATCCTGATACCTGCATCAGAATGGCTGTTTTGTCCAGCCATTCCTGTCAAAGAAACAAGCCCAAACAAGATAATCTTATATCCAAAAACCTGTTACAATAATATTCATTCAAACATCAAAACATCACAGTAGTTAACTTGAAATCCTCAACAAACATCAATAAATTAATACATCATCATAGATCGTCATACACCGTCACCAAAACAAACTCCAATCCATAACAAGTCCAACTAAGTAAAATCACACCAAATCCAAACACTAAGCACATCCAAGCAACAAACATACTACATAATCCAAACAGAAATCCCCAACAACACCAAATACATAAAAATGCAGAAAGGTCGGTGAACACCAATATTACCTCCACCGGTGCCACCTCCAAGGTCATCATCCCCATCACCACGGTCTGGGGATCGAGGCCCTCTAACTCCAAGTACTCTCTCCAGCTGCTCGGCCATAGTCATTTGTGTCTGGGACAGCCTCTCAACTCTATCCATGTAAGCCTCAAATTGCTCATGTGTCACAAACTGTGAACTTGAAGGGGGGGGGGGGGGGGGGGAGTGATATCGTCACTGGCACCGGGCCTAAAGGACTTTGCAATCGAGCCCAGACCATACACTGTATTGCGTCTGTCATGTCCGCCAGCGACATTGTAGAAGGCCTCATCGGGATCGAAGTGCGGGCCAATCGTCGGGTCCTGGGTCAATGCTTCGGTCACTGCATTGAACTCCTCCTGTATTTCGAAATGAAGAGGAATGAGTATGGACAATGTAACTTAAGAAATTTGTTAAAGGATGAATGTGACATATATTTAACTTGGAATTGTTTAATAACTATATTTACCTGAACCTGCTGTGACCGAGCCCTAATCCAGTTGTCCTTTTGATGTTTTCGCGTGTGTGTATGCTCGTGTAGCTCATGTAGATGGACAGTCCTGTTCTGATCAGCTGACTGCAAAATTTAGATTTAATGCAATGTAAGAACAAGCCTCATATGGAACTATAGAATTAAAACAAAAAAACAGGGTGGAAGCATACCAATTTTTCCTTGGTGGCCCAAAATGTCTTTGGTCCAGCAGTGTGCGTCGGGAGGGCTGGTGCATCCTCTTGTCCCCTGCGCCTGTTTAGTTTGCCCCTTTTTGATTTTTCCTTAAAAGCCGGTGAATCCCATATATGGGCCCAATTCTGTGCAACCAGCTCGTCCGATGGCATCGGTCTTTTCTTATTCCTGATGTCGAGCTTATAATCCTTGTATCTGGTATTTTCAAAAAAGTCAGATAAATTATAATTGAACGTACAATCACAAATTCAAAGAAATTTTATAAAATACCGCGCAATATTCTTCTTCTCCCACTCCTTCCGGACCGCTAATGTATGCTCCGGTGCCCAACGAGCAACTTTCTGCAGTTCACGAATGTAAACTCAATGTATTACTTAGAATAGTACATAAATAGCTAGAACTCAATAAACACTTGCATCATACCTGGAACTCCCCCCCAGTAGAAGTCCTTTGTCGATTGGGATACTTTACCCCAACTGATCCCATTCATATCGGATCGCATGGGGTATATGTCTGTAATCTTCCGAACTAATGCATTCTCGAACTCAATATAGAAATCTTTATTTTTTTAGGGATATTTTGTATAGTTATATTTTTTTAAATAATCAATTGAAATATATAAAATTTAATTTATAAACTATAGCATACCCATAAACATTTTAAATATTTTTTAACATATACCCAAACTTTAAAAGTCCAAAAAGATCATACAAAATGTTTAGGGAGTACTTGAACTTTTTGTGAACTTTTTCTTTATTATATGGTAACTAATAAATAAATGATAATCTCGGATCTAGGGTTTGTTCTGCACGCAGCTTTTGGGAGCTTTTGGAAGCTTTCAGAAGCTGCTTTTCAAATGTAATTAATTTTTATCTTCAAATTATAATTTTTGACAGCTACAACTACTTGTACTGAACACTTATGCAAAAACTGATAGCTACAGCTCGCACAGCTCCCTACAGCTGCAGCTCGCAACTACAGCCTGCAGCTACAACTCGACGTGCGGAATGGACCCCTAGACAATGTATGTAAGTCTTATCAGAGATGAGCCGACATAAGTTTGTTTAATAATATCCAATGTTTCAGAGTATACTATGTTTATGACACGTAATTGTAATTAGATCTGGATGGTATTTTATTATGAATTAAACCAAGTAGTTATATTTTGAATGCTAGATACTTAACTATATGCATTGTGACTAGGGGATCAACTCGAAGCTTGGGTCCGAAAAAACAGTCAAGTGCTTGTTTTTATCTGTCTAAATTTAATTTCAATTTTTTTTTTTTAATATTCCAAATTTGTTGTATTTGCTAAAAACATTGTGCTTTTATTTTTCTTTTAATGTGCAGCAAATCTATATGTATGTTGTGAATGAATTAAGAGGATGTTTGGATAAGCTGCAAGAAAATAGACTATCTGATTATTGTGTTTTCAAAATGCAAATAATCAATTTAAATGCTAAAAAATAGTACTGCAAACATGATTATTTGCGTTTTGAAAACGCATTAATCAGATAATATGTTTTATATCGCTTATCCAAACACCCACTTACGAGTAATTCAATTTCGTACCCAAACTCACGGATCCAATCCGATACCGGCCAAACCCACAATTCATTTATGTAAAGGTCAACTTACTTGATCCTAGTTAGGTGCGGCGGAGGTGGTGGGCACAAGCTATTCCTTCCATTACCGTTACGAGGACTTATAATCGGGGAATATCCTTAGGACTCTTAGAAAGATGGATTACTGGCCTACTGCTGCCTTACCACTAGCTTAACACTAGCAGCACACAGGGGCGGATGCATGTATTGCCAAGCGAGGCACGAGACACCATTTAAATTCATAAAATTGTTATTTTAACCTTAATTTTTTAAATATTTAGTTAAGTGCATCCACTTAATTTTTGTTGTGATACCACACAAATCGATAAAATAATATGTTGACTTTAAAAATTTTATATTTGGTTCGTTACACCCACTCAATTTTTGTGGGAACAACACTTTCTCCAATTTCAATTTAGCTTTTCTTTTACTGTTTTGTATTGTCACTACTATCTAAAAGTTCAAATTAACTCAAATCAATTAATATAATTTCTAGATCCGCCACTGGCAGCACAGGCTTACCAATTCATCACAGACCCCCTTCCTTACTTGCTTACTTCCTTGCTTTACCCAAGGACCCAATCCATCTTTTGTCTATGACGATCGGTACGAAAGGAAGGCTAACTCGCAGGGGATTCATACTAATAGCGTCTGCTAGGGGAGCCGTTATGTAGCATCTGAGAACAATAAAGCAGACATGCACACGAAAAGACTTGCAACAATAAAGTAAGGCTTGACTTTACTAGTCCTATCGCCCCTATCTATTAATAATGCCCTTACTCTTATAACGGGTTACACATGCCTTGCTTCAAGTTTGAAGGAAGCTATGGTCAAAGAATAGAAATAGAGTGTATTACTAGATCACTTATTAATTGAAGAAATCCAATTGCTGTCAATTTGACTCTTGTATTAAACTACCAATGAATAAATAAAATAAAATAAAATAAAAACTCAATGTCTTGGGCATATTATAAATTTATGCTTTTATGACGCTGGAATATTCCAGAGAGATTGCATTGGCCACGAGTATTGTGTAAATAATTTGTCAAAATGTCAACTGACTCGTATGTATATATTCGTGCATGTCAGTATATGTCACCAACAAGTACTCCATCCGTCCCATTAAAAGTGGTCCCTTTTGACTTTTGACACAGTTCATTGTTTAATTTTAACTCGATTTTATTGTATTGATACAAGAAGAAAAAAAATAGTCAAGTGTGGTCTTGTTAGAATCGTCTAATTATATAGTTTTAAAATACACATTTATATAACTTTTACTTATACCGATTTTGAGATATAAAGTGTTTAACAATTGCATTGGATTTTGTGCAGAATAGAAAATGACCACTTTTAATGGGACGAATGGAGTAGAACATAAAATACGTATAGTATTCAAGTGCTGCCACGTGGACATTATTATTAAGGCCTTTAATTTGTCAAATGCTCTAGAGTCTCGATATGATGACATGTACACATTCTACTACCTACGCTTTTAATTAGTCAATTGAGAAATTAAAAGGTTATTTTTTTACCGTTCTAACTTCAACATTAAGATTACTACTATTGTTCAGTTTGGACATAAGCCAACAATGAGTCTAATTAATTTGCAACCAATGAGGAACACTTTTTAATTTCTGGTGATAAAAATAATTTCTCCATTCTCTGGATTTGGTAATAACTTTGCAGGAACAACTTGTCAATAGGGGGACTTCAAAGCACCAATTCAAGTATTAAAATTACAGTTTTATTTTGTGATTAAACTGAATAAATAATATTTACATTAACAACCTAGCTACTCATATCTAAATTCTAATGCCCTTTAACTATGACCCATGATTTTTTTTTTTTTCTAAATATTGATATCGATTTCAATTTAAATGATATTTTTTTAAAAAAAATTAAGAAATATTTTCTCCCTTTTTACAAAAAATTGAAAAGAAAGAGTAAAATGAATATTCTAATTTGCTAGTTTTCGGGGAAGAAGATTTAGCCCAAGTGCTTAAGTCCATTGACTTCTAACCCGAAGGTTGGAGGTTAGATTCCCCGACCCCATATCCTTCACCTATAGGTTGTTTAGAAAAAAAAAATTACTAGTTTTCTCCTTTGACAATGTCATGTGCTTCTTGTTTACCAAGAAAAAAAAAAGATGAATATTCAAAATTAGGGGGCATGTACACTGCCTCATAATTTATACCCCAGCTAGGTCTAAAAGTATGTAATATTTCATTGTTATTACTCCCTCCATTTTTGTAGGTTTGCAACATTGGTGTTTTTGATACTATTCACAGTTTAACTTTAGCTCAAATTTTTATCATAGTTATGAAAGAAAAAGTATAGTCCAGTTATATCTTGTTAGATTCGTCTAAACTTGTAGTTTTAGAATATCATCTTTTTATAATTTTTTAATTATATATAATTTAAATTATTAGTCATTGAAAATGTGGATCGGCATATGTGTCTGTGTTCAATGGTGAAATCTCAAAATAAATGGAGGTAGTATTTTCTTTTTCTGGTAAATTACCAGGTATTGCTAAGCCTCATTGGACTCAAGACTAATCTCCCGAGAATCTGATGGACATTTAAGGGTTGTCTCTCCCAAAGTAGAATTCAGCATACACGAGTGTAGGATGCATAATTTTATTGATATTTTGGATAAACTAGAAATGGGGCAGCCTAGCTTTATCATAGTTTAAATAAGAAGGGGGAATGGGACTAGACCAAACTATAGGTTGGGAGTTCGATTCTCACCCAACCCCTATCCATCCTCTTTATTCCTTTGTAATTTGTGTGGCTTGAGTTCCCACACACCTTTGTCGACACATAAGTGTCAATGTTAAAAAAAAAATTAAATAAGAAGGGATAATAAATAAATTAAATAAATCTTCATCCAATCTTACTACCTTTTATTGTCATAACAATTAGTAAAATTTGAGCAACCTAATAAAAATTAAAGTAAATTTTTATTTTTTAAAATAAAAGGGTTAATTTACACTTTAAATAGTGCCATTTCATGGATAAAAGAACATTTAAACGGACCTCATTTATAATTATTAATAGCAAAAAAAGTCAGTAAATAAATAGTAGTAGTACTATAATTTGGAATGGGTTCAAGTCGATATCCAGGCTTGCCCTTTATCTGCAATACATGTTCTCTTTTGTTTTTGCTTTGAGTTATGGAAGTACGTATATTTTAATATTTATTCCTTTTTTATATAGATTAATTGGGGCCAAATAAAGGGATGTTTCCATTTATTCCTTATGGTAGTAAATTCGCATTCCCTTTTTTAGTTTACATAAATTACCAAAATTTCGGGATTTGCTCCAAATTTTATTCCCTAAAATTATTATGGGTTAGAAATTGTGCTTGAATATTACGTAAAATTATGGGATATGCTCCAATTTAGATTTTACCCCTAAATTATGCACGAATCCGTCTTTTATTTAATTTAATGTATATGGTCACTAACCACAATAGAAAGATTATTGACAAATTTTGATTTACAAACAAACAATGAAATAATATAACAAAACGTAGATTACATTCAAATTTTTAATTAAATACTTTACATATCTTATGTAAACATTATAAATTAATTTAAATATCTTATGTATGTGTTTAATGATAATAATTCTATTGTACTACATACGTTTTCCGTGAAAATGAAAAGTTTGATTTTTTGAAAACTATTCATTATTTAACTTTAATTCATGTTTATATAATAGTTATAGAAGAAAAAAATATACTCTCTCCGTTTTTTTTAAGTTCACCATTAGCATATCAGATACTATTCATTGAATAACTTTGATTCAACTTTTTCATATAGTTATATAAGATAAAACATAGTCAAGTGAGATCTTATTGGATTCGTCTAATCACGTAATTTTAGAATTATCAAACTTTTATAATTTTTACTTTCATACAAATTGAGTTATTAACGATTGAAAATGCGTATTGGATTGCGTGAAATGCATGATGGGTGAAGTTAAAAAAGAACGGAGGGAGTAATCGTCAAGTGAGATCTTTTTAGAAAATCAATTTTTTATAACTTTTATTTGTAAACAACGTAAATTATTCATTGTTAAAAATGTGTATTGAATTACGTGCGCAAAGTAAATGTTACAGATTCATGAAAAGAGAATAAATAATAATTATTCATTTTATATGCATATTACTTTTAAATTTTTTCTAATTATTAAAATAAATAATAATTTTTAAAATCAAATAATTGCGGGGCAAGTGTAGCATTTGTTTTGAAATTTATAGGAGTAAAATATGGACATTCATCCGTGTTATATGTTTGTTTAAATATGCTATATTATTACATAGACTATGCTCCCATTCATCCGTCCTATATATTTGATTAAATATTCTAGATAGACTATGCTCCCATTCATCCGTGCTATTTATTTGATTAAATACTAGTAATTAACCCGTCGAAACTCGACGGGTATAATTATATTTTATATATAATATATATACGTATATTATATGAAACTAATAGAGAATATATGATAATTATAATTTAATTATTTTTAAAACTAATAGAGAAATCATATTAAACCGTCTTCTTGTGGATTGTTCTGTACAAACCTAGCAGATCAATAAAAATAAATAATAAAATTATATTTTATTTAATTTAAAATTTTATTTAAAATTAAATAAATTTAAATAAATATTAAGCATGATATGAAAATTTTCCTTACAATTTGCTGAAAATTTCACTGTACACAACGTTTCTTGTAGTATCTTGAATTAATCCATCTTAACTAAATATTAATACTCTGAGTCTCGTCTTGCTAGTGACGCGAGATATCACAACATATAACTGTTTATTGCTAAAATTTGGTTTTGGAAGATAGAGTTCAACATTTTTTAATGATTGACATTGACTTTTCTTTATATTCATAGCAAAACAAACTGCGAATGAGAATTATCTCATCTGAAATCGAATGGAGAATTTGTTTAAATCAGACGGGCTCATAATCATTCTACCAATCAAGAATTTTCTACTTTCATGGTTTCCCAAAATTAGTTTAACCTCAATTATATTGTTTCGCATCTTGGTTACTATCAACATGCTTCCATTGTATAATTTATTTGATGGATCTATATACTTAAAAAGAATGACTATACAACCCTAATTCAACTTTATTTTATGATTCAGTAGTCCAGAACACTTGATCGTGTTTAGATATTCTGATGAAAATATTTCATTGTCATTATGCATGCTTTCATCCTCTTGACAAATATTTTTAGAATTGAGATATATATTTTCATTTGCAGATAGACATTATGTGATGTAATAATTAATTGTATCAACCCATCTTATTGGAAGGGGCTGGTATAGCACATATCTTTAAAAATGTCTATATTTGAAGTGATGCAGTTTATATATTTGTATGTGTACGCTAAAAAAAAAGCTTATATAGGATCACCCGTAGAGTTTATAAGAATATTATTCGAAAATGTCACATCTAACTACATCTCCAAGATCAATACCGATTCTACCATCACTTACATCAAGTATCCATATTGCAAATTTTTTTTATGTATAAATTTCATTGTAAACAACATTTCTTTTATTATCTTGAGTTAATCCATCTTAATTAAATATTAATACTTTGATTCATCTCTTGCTAGTGACACGAGATATCACAACATATAATTGTTCAAAGCTAAAAATTGGTTTTGAAAAATAGTGTTCAACATTCTTTAAAGATTGACATTGACTTTTGTTTATAATCATAGTAAAACAAAGTGGAAATTTTCTCCTTTAAAATCGAATGGGAATTTGGTTAAATCCGACAGGCTTATAATCATTCTATCAAGAATTTTCTACTTTCATGGTTTTCCAAAATTATTTAGCCTTAATTGTATGGTTCCGGATCTTGTTTACTATCAACGTGCTTCCATTACATAATTTATTTGATGGATCTATATTCCTAAGAAGTATGACTATGCAGCCCTCCTTGAACTTTATTTCATGATTCGATAATCCTGAAAGCTTGATCATACTTTGATATTCCGGTGAAAATATTTCATCGTCATTATACATACTTTCATCATCTTGACAAATAATGTTAGAACTGAGATATATCTTTTCATTTGCAGACATATGTTCCATGATTTAATCATTGATCGTATCAATATCTCATTTGTTGGGGCTAGTCTAGCAACATCTTTAAAAATGTCTGGATTTAAAGTGGTACAATTTATATTTGTGCATATAATCTCAACAATTGTCGACCCGTAGAGTCATAAGAAAATCATCTTGAAATGTAACACCTGATTGTACATCTCCAGATCAATACCAGTTTTACCAATTACTATCACCTGCATAAAGTATTCATTTTGCAATTATTTTTGGCATATATGAATTTCATTATAGACAATATTTCTTATTGTATCTCGGGTTAATCCATCTTAGTTGCATATTAATGCTTCGAGTGCCCTCTAAAAACCGCATCTGGAAGATAGAATCCAACATTTTTTAAAGATTGACAATGACTTCTATTTATAGCCATATAAAAACACACTGCGAGTGAGAATTTTCTCCTCTGAAATCGAATGGAAAATTTGGTTAAATAAGATGAGTTCATAATCATTATACCAATCAAGAATTTTCATCCCAAATAATAAGCTTTGTTTTAATTAGAAGAGAGGTTAAATTATTTTTTGGGATAATTTTTTTTGTAGGTAGAATTCTCATCACAATCTAGTGGAATACCAAATCTAGAATGTGCAGTCTTACCTCTTGGAAGAAGTAGTGATGTTATTCCACTGGATGTTACAAGCAATATAATATCACGACTCCATGAAGGGCTGAACATAATGGTGTAGATAAATGTATTGTCAGTTCCACCACGTAAAGAAAAAAGAATCCACCCTCACCATTATGAACTCAGACATTATCTTATTATAAATATTCTTTGCTCATCAATCAACAAAAGTAATAGCTTAGTATGATCTTTCATCATTTTTGTCTTATTATAATATGACTCTTCTAGTATTAATAGATTCTTTGTTTCAGACGTTAACACTTCATCCGGTACCGGCAGAGAAAAATTTCAAACTTATAGAATTTGCTGCAATTAGCTTTCCAATTTTTAACAAAAGCTAGATTTTGTATTTGTTCTTCTGTCAATTGCAAATCTGTTAAAACATAGATTAATTAATTATTCCTTAAAAAATAGATTAAATAAATTTGATTTTACTTCTTTATTTAATAATGGATATATTCACATTCCAATAACTCTTTATACACCCAATTATTTTATTTATAATATTTTACGGAAATAGTTAATTTATTGTAAACTAATTATTCACATAATATGAATTTTCACAATTTCCTTAATAATATAAATGTTTTGTATAATTTTTAATATAATAAACTATAAATAAGTTTCATATTACTACCTCCGTATTCAAATGTTGTTGACATTTGTAAATGTGCTACTATTCACACATAGACTTTCACTTAAAGTTTTATTATAATTATACAAGTTAAAATATAGCCAAGTGAGATCTTGTTAGATTCGTCTCGTCGTGTAGTTTTTAAATATCGAACTTTTAGAATTTTTATGATTTAAAATGTACACTGAACTGTGTGAAAAATCTATACGTAAAAAATATTTGAGTATAGAAGAAGTATTTATATACAATTAGAATGATATAAGTACATACTAATTATATACTATAAATTTAAAATTCAAAATCTTTCAAATCTTTTTAAATTTTAAATTTCAAATCTTTCAAATCTTTTTAAAAGTGAACAATATTGTGGGATTCCGTATAAATTGAAAATTTCAGATATTTCAAAAATTGAAAATCTATAATGAATAAATAAATAAATGAGAAACTCTAAAATTAATAAATTAAAAAATACAAAATTTATAAAAATTGGAAATTTGAAATGGAGACACCACATTAAATATATGATAGTTTGTTCACTAATGATTTTATTAATATATAGATGATATATTTATTACTATATAGACTCTACTTCCATTATCCGTGCTATATATTTGATTAAGTATGCTATGTTACTATATAACTTGTGCTCCCATTCATCCGTGCTATATATATTGGATTAAATATGTTATATTACTGTATAGACCATGCTCTCATTCATTTGTGTTATACTCCATTCTATATCACGATTTGATTAAACATTCTATATCACTATATAGACTATGCTTCCATTCACTTTACGCATGCAATTTGGATTTGTTATTTGCGTGCTAAATGCATGCTACGTTTCCTCACAGGCTTCATTTGAACCAAGCTCCAGCGGTACCGGGGTTCAGCTCAACGCCAACTACGACCAGTTAGCCTTTCAGAAAATAAAATCTTTATGCCCTTATATATTGATGGGGTTAATTTTTTGTTGTTGTTGCATGATGCCGAGAGTATTAACTAATGATATGCTATTGGAATATTTAAAAAAATGATATACACGTAGTATATCCCATACTCTTCCAACGACGACATCGTTAATTCACAATGTTTACAGAGACATACAGACATACAACCTTGAATTTTATTTTGTATTTAATCTATTGTCATATTGACACACTTTTATCTTTCATGTTATTAAAATAATTCATCATAAAAGAAACACTTTTACAATTTTTCATCATAAAGAAAAAATACTAACCCCAAGCCCATCCAAGAAAATTGCGTTGTATTATACTCCCTCCGTTTTTTTTAAGTTCACCATTAGCATAGTAGATACTATTCATTGAGTAACTTTAATTCAATTTTTTCATATAGTTATATAAGATAAAACATAGTCAAGTGAGATCTTGTTGGATTCGTCTAATTATGTAGTTTTAGAATATCAAACTTTTATAATTTTTACTTATATGTAATATGAGATATTGATGATTGAAAATGTGCATTGGATTGCATGCAGTGCAGGATGGGTGAAGTTAAAAAAAAACGGAGGGAGTATAAAATTCTAACACTTTCTAATATCACACTGTACAACTACACACATCAAACTAATACCCATACAATGCTACATCATTATCCATTTTCAGATTACACATGTATTTGTGAAGTGTGAGCAAATAAAACACTATGGCGTGATCTGTTAAGACCGGAGTTATGCGACATTCAATGCCTCCGGTTTCTCAATTTTCCCGTCACTCACGTTTTGGACAACATCACTGCACGCGTGCTCCGCGCGCAAACCATCATCAACGGGGCATAGATCAGCACAACCAACGAATGAGACACAATCAACTGGATCCCCACCCATCATATGGAATACTCGATCTGATTCGTCTCCCCGCTCGCCCCCTCCGTTGTCGGATGCATCGTTACGTTCCATGTCTGTGCACCATTCTGTAATGGCGTCTCCATCAGGACGCATGTTCAGATCCAACATCATCCTCTCCGGTTGAGTAACTCGTCGGACGTTTTTCTTTGTTCCGCTCTTTCAGTTGAATGACAGCATACACACTTATTTATTGCTCAAAAACGTTTTACAATGGTCCCAATTAGTCACTAATTATTTCCTAAAATTGTGGGATTAGCATATTCACATTCCTATTTATTGCAGTACACATAAATGGAAACTATTTATTCTTTTATAGATGGGAGCACATTCACATAACACACACAACACTCTGGATTTCCTGATTTTTATTAAATCAGAATAGTAACCTTACCGCTATAATTTTACTCCTCCATTTACAGGGCGGAAAACTTTATACTACTTCAAAACATTTTCTAATTAAGGAAGTATGTTTTATTCATGCATTAATTACAATATTTATATTTTTTTTGAACAATTACAATCGTATATTTCTCATGTTTAATTTTAGTGTTTTTATTAGCATTGAATTTTTATATTTATGAGAGTGAGATTGAGTAAAATTTGGGACTTGAATTTGATGGATATAATTAATTTAATTAATTTTATTAGAAGTAATTAGTCATAATCACTTAATACTATTATGTTCAATTTTATTGGTTAAATAACCTCTATTTGATTAATGTTATCACACCATTTAAGTTTGAAATATAATCACATAAATTTAGCATATCATATTATTTAACTATGAACCTTAATCTTAAAAAACATGAATATAAGATTATGATGGATAAATTTATATATCCAACTTATCATATTCATTTTTTTTTTAAACAGTGACATTCATGTGTCGACAAAGGTGTGTGGGAGCCTGAACCACACAAATTATAAAGGGGATAAAAGGGGGGATATGAGGCCGGATGGGGATCGAACCCCCAACCTATGTGTCACGGGGCGCCGGGTCCGTATCGGGACTGCGGCGCGCCGAGTGGCTAATAGACTGATTCCCAGCACTATTCCGCCAAACGGTCCATCCGAAGGGTCGGGTTGGACAACATCATAGAGCTAATTCCGGAAACTATGGGATCCTTCAATTTAGATTCCAACGGCAGACGAGCCTTACAGTAACTGCAAGACAAAGCCATAAAAATGTGGTTAGAGACCGGAAGGTCAACTAGTCCACCCGAAGTGCCCTGCCGAGGGGCACAACAGCAAGACGCTGCACACGACTATACACGGTTGGATCGATTCTGTGATTAATTGAAAGTATTCCTGGAATTTAAAGCAATTTAAAATCCGGAATAACTTTTATAAGAACAGGATTAATCCAACCTAATTTATGCAAGTAAATATAGTAGATTAAATTTTATAAAATTCAAAAATGTGATTGAACAATTTTGATGAAAATCAGAATTTTTCTTAAGTATTGGGCATCGAACAATCGCCTTGTCCGATGAACCAAACGATCACACATAGCCAAAATCGTCGAACATTTAAATTGGTTTGACGAAAAAGGCTATCGGAATTATTTTTCTATCTTTTATGTTAATATTTTCCCCCTCCCTCCCTCCTCTCTTATTTTATTTTGATTTTGATAATTTGTTTAAGTAGGAATTGATTTACTCACATTTCGAGCAAGGCTCAAAATGTGAGGATGTTGATTCCTCACTTAAAAAAAAAAAAGTGTGTTACTTTTCTTTTTGTTTATTTTTATTATTTTATATCTAAACCCAGTGCAAAGCATGCATAACTCTGTCTAAGAATTCACATATTTGATTTTGGTTTATGATTAAATTTTCAAACTTTTAAATTGGGATAATATAATTGAAAACATGCATGATATGAATTTTTGAGGTTTTGAGCTATAAAAATTTAATGATATCATCATCTTGTTGGGTAATGAGTCATCATGTTGAGAATTTAATTGAATAAAGTGTAAGAAATTTTTCAAAGATTAAATTTAAGAATATTGTATGACATGAATGAACCATTCCATGTGAGATTTGAGCCATGAGTCATTTTTACTCATTCTTTTCTTTGATGTGTGAAAATCATTTTGATTAAAGGAAACTAGAACTTGCGATTGGGACCGATTCAAGACCATGCCATATTCCAAAAAATCGAGCATATGATCGAGGCACTTAGAAAAACCCAAAATTTTGGCCTTCGTTTGAAATCCAAACCAAAAAATATTCTCTTTAGGATTAACCAATTTGAGCCTTTAAGCCTAATTTTTCTTTGAAGCCCTCTATGTTATTCCTAGCCTTCTAAAAAGACCAAAAAAATTTAAACCCAAGTGTGTAAGAATGAATTTTATCAAGGCATTAAATTTATGATCATCAAGTCATCAAATCGGTATTCAAGAATCCGATCAAAAAAAAAAGAGAAAAAGAAGAAGAAGAAAATTGTTGAGTTCCATTCAACACAAAAAAAAAAGAAGAAAAAAAAATGTTGAATCTACTTCAACACAAAATAAATTGCAAATGACAAAGCAAATTAGACATAGTCTAATGTCATGCAATATGAAGAGAAAAGCAAAAGAAAAAAAAAAAAGAGAAAAATATTGATGATTATAAATTTTAATTAAATATGCCAAGTTATGATAGAATAAATTCTTGCCACTCTTTAGCCAATAATTTCCTTTCCTACCAAATGTTACAACCGTATGCCCCATTATAACCCTTAAATAAGACCTCGGGATCTCGATTTGAAGAAATGAGCCGGTGGCGAGTTGGTCCAATTGCAAGCATATGGGATAATTTAATTAAATTTGATTATGAGTGCTCATTGATAAAACCCCCTTTTTGAGAGTGAGTGAAATTTCCGTTTCTACTATATGTGAGGCTCTGCTTTTAATTATGTTCATGTCATACTTTAATTCTAGAATTAAATCAATGAATTTTTCTAAACATGATGTTCATGAAAAATTATCAATAATGACTGATTTGTAGGCCTGATTAGTGAGAAGTATCATTTTATTAAACACTGCAATCAAGAGAATTTAATACTTGTAGTTTTCGATTGTCTTATCCCAATTCAAAAAGAATGATATTTTTGAAGCCACGAAAATAGATTGAATATGCAGCGTCTATGCTCTTAGGAGCACTGACTCTGACTGCTCGGGGACGATCAGTATTAAATGTGAGGATGTTGATAATGGCCAAAATTGACCATTATTTTCAATCTATTTCCGTGTCTAATACGGACATTTGATCGCATTCCGGTCTTATTTAAATAAGAAAGCAGTGGAATTTAACAGATTTATGCAAGTTTGTATAAATAATAAGCTGGTATTGAAAAATACAAAAATATTGTTATTTTTATTAATTTTATATTAAAAAACCCAAAAACATGATAAAAATATTAAAAATTCCATATTTGATAATTATGGTTTGGTAGTATCTGTTCGGTGGAACACGGATCCATTAAACGGAACACAAACAAAATATCAAGTGGAGCAAAAATACTTATTTATTATATTTTATATTTTGATGTATATTTTTAGTTTTTGTGTTTGTTTATTTTTATCTATGTTTTCTGCCTTAATTAAATTAAATGGTCCACTAATTACTGTTAATTTAAATTAATTACAGGTAATTTGGTCCAATCCAATAATCCAATGTGAGTCCAATCCAGTCCAATCCAAAAAATTCAGTCCAATCCAAAAAAATTCAGTCCAATCCACCATTGTCCAGGCCCAATTACCCTTAGCCCAATACCACTTATCAAAGCCCAATTACCATTAAACCAATCCCAAGCCCAAACTCAACACCAAACCCTAACCCTAACCCTACCCTAACCTGCCCCCGCCGCCGGCGCCGCCACCGCCGGCCGGCGGCCGTCTCCAACCAGCATCATCCAGTCGCCATTCCACCTCCGTCCTCCGGTCATCTCCCTCCACATCCGACCACTCCTCAATTTCCGAATCCGGTAAGCCGCCACCAAACTCCGGCCAACACCCCAGCTGCAGCTCCACCATGTTCTTCAACCTCCAACCTCCATTCATCCCCAACATCCCCTCTCCACCTCCACTCCCGAGCCAACCACAGATCCGGCCGCCGCCGCACCTCCATTTCCATTCTCATCATCAAACCTGTCCGCTCCCTCCGTTCACCTTTCCGGCCATCTCCGCCATTTTCCAACCTTCACCATCCCTTCCTCCGAGCGCCACCACCCCAACCAATAAAAACCCCAAAAATTAAAACCGAGGCTCCCAAAATCCATTCCCACCACCACAGCACCCTCATTCAACATCATCACCTCAGCCCCCTACTCCGGCGACGCCTCCGTCTCTTGCCGACAGCCTCGCCGGACTCCAACCGCCGCCGCTCCCTGCCATCCGAGAGCCCAGCCGCGACCTCCATCCCCTTCAACATCATCACCATCCTCGTCAGTCGCCGCCGCCCCTTCACGCCTCCGTCCAGCCTCAACAAACCAACAAGAAACATGGGGGAAACAAGAATTGGAACAAGAAAATAGGGGAGGACGAAACTGAGATCGAGAAACAGAAAGAAGAAGCAAAGAAGAAACGAAGGAAGAAGAATGGAGAAGAACGAGACAGAGGGAGAGAGAAAGAAAACTGGGTAGAAGAGAAAGCAAGAGGAAAGAGAAGGAAGGAAAATAAATGAGAGAAGAGAGAGAGAAAAATTAAACATTTGTCGCGGAAGGGTGCATCGCGCCCAAGTGCTCCGCGACCAAAAAATGCACCGCGACTGTGAGAGGAGTAAGGCACAAAAATCGTGTCGCGGAACAATGTTCCGCGACAAAATGTTCCGAGACAAAGTGCCTCTTCCGCGACAAGGAGAGAGACAGAGAAAAGAAGCACAGCTCTTCCGCGACCAGCATGTCACGTGACCACTCCCAATTTAAATCCCCACATGCCAAATTGAATCCAAGCTCCCAGGACCTCAAGTCCCGCAATACATGGATTATTTGTCTCTTCCTCCTGGAGCTCAAGTCCTGCCCCCTCCTGGGCGCCATCTTGGAGCTAAAAAGTGTTTTGTCCCTAACTACTTTGTTCCGCGACAAAGCAGTTGTTTGGCGACCAGGTGGGCCTTTAATGGGCCTAGGGCTTCCCTACTCATCTATAAATATATCCTCCCATCCCTTTGAACAGTAACCTAGCTACACTTTAGTTTATTTCACTGTTTTGGAGGCACCACTGTGCTCTCCAAAAATTATGTTAGATAGGTAGTTTAGTTTATTTTTATGCAATGTAGATGTAGATTTTAGCTTAGTTTTAATTTATGCTTTGTAATAAATAAGTGTAGCTAGTGTTCATTTTATTTTCCAGTTTTATATTTTTGTATTTTGGGTTGAAAACACTTAATCAATGGGTGTGTTTAACCCATTTTTGGTTTTTGTGTTATATGAGAAAATGTTCCACAAAAATGTGTTATGGATCTCCCATAATATTTATTGCTTTATTTTTGTATTTTTGGTCACTTGACCATTTTTATTATTTTTAGTTAGGTTTAATGCTTTATTAGGCTTAATCAATGCATGAGTATTTGATAATTATCCCTTGATAGATTTAGTGTATGTGCTATTTTAATACTAGTATAGGCAGTTTGTTTCTTCTTGCTGCTAGTACTTGTTTTAGTTTTCTTTTATTTTTATTTTATTTTATTTTACTGTTTATGTTCTTCTTAGTCTAGGTATTTTTCTTACTTTTTATTTTCTCTTTCTTGTGCATTAGATCTAAAAGGGATATATATTAAAGTGTTTATGCATACTTATATAAAAACTGCATATTCCTATATTGTATTGCATCACATTGTAACCCCACGGGTTGCAATGTAATTTTCCCGTTGTGATCCCACGGATCACAACGCACACCCATGTAATGCAATATAAGGGGTTATGCTGCCAAAATTTTTATAAATTTTTAAAACCCTTTGTCGCGATACAACCTTTGTCGCGGAACCACGTTCCGCGACAAAACCCATGTTTAGCGACAAAGGACCAAATTCTTGCACTTTGTCTGCATGGCTTTTGTCGCGGAGCACCCTTGTCGCGGAACCACGTTCCGCGACAAAGATCTTATTCCGAGACAGAAAATTATGCCTTGCCATTATTTTGAAACCCCTTGGTCGCGATGCAACTCTTGTCGCGGAACCACGTTCCGCGACAAAATCCTTGATTAGCGACCAAGGACCCAAATACTTGTAATTTTATTCTGGGAGGACTCTGGCGCGGAACCTTTGTCGCGGAACCACGTACCGCGACAAAATCCTTGTTCCGCGACCAGGAATTATGTCCTTACCAATTTTCAACCCTCTTTGTCGCTATGCCCCCTTGTCGCGGAACCATGTTCCGCGACAAAATTTTTGTTTAGCGACAAAACAAACCCTAATTTTTAAAATCCCATTTCTCTTATTTCCCACCCCTTTGTCGCGCAACCTTTGTCGCGGAGCCACGCTCCGCGACACAAACTCTGCATCGCGACAAGGTGGCACCTTTTTGCCAAATTTTTATTCTCCATCTCACTCCATTAATTAATTGAACCTTTATATTAATATTTTGAGGTTGAGATCCAATGATCTCAACCCATGATTAATTTGATATAAAGAACTTTGTTCAATTTCCCATTAAAAGACTTTTCTATAAAATTAAACTCTAATGATCTAAGTATATAATCCGGACTGTAATTAATTAATTAATTATGGAATGAGTGATTATTTAGACATAAAGAGTAATTATGGATTTAATTCCATACCCTTGCATGAGAAACCAATGTCTCTCATGCAAGATGACCCAAAAATATTTTCTTTTATTTATTTTGTCTTTTCCCGTAATGTGTGAAACAGCTAAAAAGGAATATATCAGATTAATGTTGGCGGGTATTCCCACACGGATAACTAGCTCGTGGTCTGTATATTAATTATTAGATTGTTATTTTGCATGGTCTGGATAGTGGCCGGTGGAAGCCTTGGCGGTTCATCCATCCGGGATTATAATAGCTGCTCAGCTGACTCCTATCCGGATACAGTTTTCTTTTCTTTATCTTAATTTCAAATCCGAATCTCAAACTGTGCCAACATTAGACGACATAGGTCAATGTCATCTAGTAATTAAGACAGTGAAAGAACATGTAGGTTTTTCATCCCAAATCACAGACAGTGAGTGGTCTAAATGACAGCGACCATTGTCATTTTGATCAGTTTACTATCTAAAACCGTTCCACCTGGAATAGTTGGGACCCGGATAGCAGATGTTTGCAGTCCGGATAATCCCAACTATTTCAGTCATCCTTTTTAGCCAATAATAAATTCTTCTCATCTCCGGCTACTTCATATCTGTGTGTCAACTTCTGTCTAAACCCACCTTATATTTTGGGTTATTTAATTTTACACTTCCTTATAAATTTATGCATGATATTATTATGTAGATATTGTGGTCAATATTATTTTGGGATCCTTCCCTTGGACACAGGAGTCTTGATTTTAAATCAGATGTTTCATAATAAATTTCCAACAAAAATTCCTTTATAAAATCCGGATTTGAGTAAGGGATAAATTCAACAGTTATGACTAATTCATATCCGACTGGGGGTTGATTTTGGGAAATTAGAAGCAGAGTCAGCGATTAGGTCTCACCTAGACTGAAAGGGTCTGTATTCTTATTGAGAGTCTAGTACCTGATAGGGAATGATTTTCAGATTTATTATTTTCCAAAATTACTGTTTGTTGGAAATCTTGTATTAAATATTACACTGGGTCAGATTCCACTTGGATTCCGATAAGGTGTGACAGATAATACTAGAGGAACAACATTCGGGCCTTGGTTATTTTCTAAGGTAGGGTTGAGTATTCTTCCAACTGCTATCTTCGTCTGCCAAAGCCTATTTTTGAGTCCTGAGTGAGTGCATCCGGAACGAACTAATTTTATTAGTTCGTTTCATTAGTTTGTATCTCATAACCACCCGACGAGAAGTGAACACTGCGAGCGGTTCACCGAGAATAGGGAATTCTTGATCCACATCCGGTCATTCTGACTGGGGGCTTTCTTTTACTACTAGGGTCAAACTTTCAGAAACCTCCGAGTGATAGGATTTTAAATGCTTTCTTTACTGCTTTCTTTCAAATGCTTTCGTTAGAGGTCACTCGGTTGTATTGAGAGTTGTGTAACTGCTACTAGGACTGATAGTTAAGGGATAGTTCAGGGCTTAATTAGAATCTTTGGGCGTGACATGGGGGAATGATAGCAGTACTTGGCATCTCAATAAATGATTTGTCGGGTGTTGCTTGTCCACCACAGATAAATAACATACCTCTGCGCGGGGGCAGTTGTATATCTGTGGCATCTTAGATTTTGTTGTCTTAAGGCATGTAAATCCTTACTGTAAGTACCTGTCTGTTAAAGGGAACATAGTATAGGAAGCATGAGAGTTAGCTAACTGATGGATTATCCCAAACAAAGATCTGTGTATTAAAGTGGAAGTTTAACTGTGTTTCATCTGAATCTTGTCCAATCTTTATTCTTTTCTCCCTGTCCCTTCTGTCTCATTTTAAATCTGCTTTCTTAGATAATTTTAACCGCTTTCTTAGAATAATTCTATTGCCTTCTTAGATTAAATTTAATTCGCTTTCTAGAATAATTTTATTTGCTTTATTTTAATTGCTTTCATGATCTAATTCAAATTCTGTCAAGTAGTTGTTAGTCAAATCACAAACTTGAATCGAGTAACCGAGTGGAAAATCTTAGTAAATGGCGTGGGCCCTGCTTCTATCGCACATCCTCCAGTGAACGATCCGGTACTTACTATAAATTACTGCAATTTTTGACTCCGTGCGCTTTCGGGGGCACAGTTTCTTAACACGAGTAAATAAAAAATGTGATTTTCAGAAAACACTCATGTAGTGGGAATCTGCCGAAAGTTTCATGGTAGGTAATCTCATGACATGAAATCATGAGAAGTATCATGGCACATATGCCGGGGACCCTCAGTGTGACAGGCTGAAGGTCAATCTATCCCGGTTGTACCATGAGACTTGTCAAAAGTTTCATGACATGAGAGGACTGCAGCGCCATTTGAAATTAAAGCCCCTCACATGAGTAATAAAGAGTGAGACTCTTAATATATCCCTAAACCCATTCCATAAATCATAACTCCTTCATTTAATAAATTCAAACCTGATATATTTTAGAAAAATACTCGTGTTAACGAAATTTGTCAAAAGTTTCACCTACCTTGGGCAGTGCAGAAATATAATCCATCGAAATACTCTCCCAAGGCCTAGTAGGTGTTGGCAAGGGTTGAAGAGAGCCCTTTATTCTCTGATGGTCGGCCTTATCTTGTTGGCAAATGAGGCATGAACGGACATAAGCTTCGACTTCATTCCCCATCTGGCCAATAATAAGCTCTTTGAAGCAGAGCTAAAGTCCTCTATCCTCCTGGGTGTCCTGCCCAGAGCATATCGTGGCACTCCGAGATTAACCGTCTGCGCAAATCCCCCCTCTTGGGACATACAACCGGCTCCCTTTCGTCATCAATAGTCCCTCATCAATCCAGAACTGTCGTGTGGAACCTGTGACCACCAGTTGCTTCAATTGCTTGGCCACGTGGTCTGACTCCGATAATCGCTTGATGAGGTTCCGGACTTCCGTCGAGGCCGAGCTGGCTGAGAGAGAGACCAGGATATGCTCCTTTTCAAGGTCCGCCCTACGGCTCAGCGCATCCGCCACTTTATTCTTGCCATCTTGCTTGCCTGCCCCCCGAAAGCTTGGGCTGTTTAAGGAAATGACTCGTGGCACGGTTTGTTGGTTCTTACCACAAAGGGAGCACCCAGTAAGTAGTGGCACCACGTCCTTAAACAGTGCACAACTGCCAGTAGCACCTTCTCGTGGGCCGAGCATCTCCTCTTTGTATCCTTTAATTTACGGCTCTCGTAGGCAACCGGGTGTCCCTCTTGGAGAAGTACTCCCCCAATGGCGAAGTCAGATGCATCCGTTTCGACTTCAAACGATTTTCCCATGCCGGGCAAGGCTAGGACCGGGCTCGTGGTCATCGCCTTGTTTTAGCGCCTTGAAAGCTACTTCCCACCGAGGACTCCAGTCCCAATTCTCTGACTTCTTGGTTAGGTCCGTCAATGGTTAGGCGATGGCAGAATATCCCTCGACAAAGCATCGATAATAGTTAGCCAACCCCAAGAAGGACCTAACATCGTGGACATCCTGCGGCGGATGCCACTCTTCGATGGCCTGTACTTACTTAGAGTCCGCTTTAATCCTCCCTTATTCAATAATGTGCCCAAGGACGCGAATAGACTTCTACGCAAAGGAGCATTTCGACGGTTTCGTGTATAATCGAAATTTTCTGAGACGTTCCAAGACCTTTCGAAGGTGTATTAAATGTTCTTCTAGGGTCTCGCTGTAGATCACAGTGTCGTTCAGATAGACGACCACAAACTCGTTCAAGCATCCCTGAAGTACCTCGTTCATCAGCGTACAAAATGTCGGTGGGGCGTTAGTCAGGCCGAACGGCATCACAAGGAATTCGTAGACGCCGTATCGATTTACGATCGTGGTCTTCGCTTCGTCGCCCTCCGATGAGCGCTTGGAAAGCTTCTCGCTTGGCCCATTGCTAACTCCGATCATCCCATACTGAAAGAAGGTTTCAATAGGCTTTTACGTAAGCTTCCTGCCTACTCATCTCATGTTCACGAGCGCTTGGCCACCCATCTTGATCTCATACACATCGAGTGCCTGCCTACTCTCTCATTGCACAAACGCTTGCCTCCTCGATTGATACGGCTTCCTGCCTACTCTATTCGCCTCTGCGATGCGAGCGCTTGGCAAGCCTTTCGCCCTTCGGCATACAAGCGCTTGGCCCTCATTCGAACCTGCATGGCAATAGCAAACCCACAACTAGCACACAGCTAACAAACCCACTGTCACGGGGTGACCGCTCCGCCTCGGACATCACCCGTGCGGCACCTCGGGTTCCCTCGATACTCTACGGACGTCCGAGGTTCAGCCTTTCTCATCTCCGATGCTCACTGGTTTCGGCCTCCCGTGGCCTCATCAGGGGAACGGGATCAGCTCCCATCTTGCCCCACATGGATTGCCTTGCGCTTCTTTGGGGCAACACTTGTCTCTTTAACTAGCAACGCATTTAGGGCGTGCTTCTTTGGGCAATCTTTAAGTAGATGTGGGCCGTCACACAAGAAGCATCCCGATTTTCTCGTGGACCCCTCGCCTCTGGCCGGCGTCTGGCGGAATCGATGAATACTGTTTTCAGATGGTGGGGCTTTTTGGTTAGAGCGGTCTCCGCCGCCCTGACTTGCGCCCGACCGACCCTGCCGAGGTGCTCCTCCTTTCTGTTGCGCATAGGCCGGGGCCCTTGACGATCCCATCGGTCGTCGTAATAATCCGTAAGCCTTTCTGCTACTGCCATCGCAGAGTTGAGGTCATTCACTTGCTGCCTCTGCAGCTCCAATCGCATTCCTGGACGGAGGCCCTCCATGGAGGCGAACAACTTGTCCGTTTCGAACATGTCCTTGATGGCGAGCATCGGTGCCGAGAAAGTTTTACCATATTCTCGGACACTTCCTGTGTGTCTCAAATCTCTCAGAGCTTTCTGAGCGTGATATCCCACATTTTCCGGGAGGAACTGACTCCGAATCGCTTCTCACAGTTCCGCCCAGGTATCAATTGCCATTCTACCTTGCTGAATCTCAGCATATTTTCCGCGCCATCATAACTTGCCGTCTCCCGCCAGATACATCGTGGCCTGGAAACCCTTCTTGTTTCGTTTTCAATACTCGACTTCTCAAGGTACTGATTCATATCGAAGAGGAAGTTCTCGACTTCCTTAGCATCGCGGTTGCCAGTGTAAGACTGAGGTTCCGGGACACTCACTCTTGGGCCGGAACTCGGAGCAACTTCTTGCTCTTTACTTGCAGCTCTCTGTAGTAGTCATAATTGGATGGACATCTCTTCCATTCTCACCTTGGCCTCAGCCTGTTCGAGTTTAGCTCTCACAGCTAACTCTTGTGCGTGGGTAATCGCCATCTGCGAACCCTATTCTTGTGCCTGGGTCATCGCCATCTGCGAGCCCTACTCTTGTGCCTGGGTCATCGCCATCTGCGAGCCCTCGGTATTTCTCATCATGGGCCTCTGCCCGTTCGAGTTTAGCTCTCTCAGCTAACTCTTGTGCCTGGGTCATCGCCATCTGCGAGCCCTCGGCATTACTCATCATGGGCCTCTGCCCGTTCGAGTTTAGCTCTCTCAGCTAACTCTTGTGCCTGGGTCATCGCCATCTGCGAGCCCTCGGCATTACTCATCCTGGGCCTCTGCCCATTCGAGTTTAGCACCACTCACACGCCATTTCGTACGCAATGCCCAGCCGCACCAATCGTCCATCGCACCCCACAACACCCATTGGGAATCACGAGGTTGCAACGACAACCGGCGCGTCCGGACAGCCCCAACAGGCGTGGACATTACTCATAAGTGATCGACAGAGCTCCTGGCACTCACTCAGGATGGCTCTTGTCTCTACATTTTCCGTCTCAAGTTCTTCAACTTTCGACCGGAGCCTTGCCTCTGCAAGCTCCGAGTCAACCAGCCTCAATGTCATAGTCCTAATCTGCCGCGCCGGGGTGTGCCCACCTGCCGTTTCCGAATCCGATCCTGTTGCACTCTCGCTCATGATGCCACCATCCGTTCCGAAAGGCCGGCTCTGATACCAACTGTCACGGGGCGCCGGGTCCGTATCGGGACTGCGGCGCGCCGAGTGGCTAATAGACTGATTCCCAGCACTATTCCGCCAAACGGTCCATCCGAAGGGTCGGGTTGGACAACATCATAGAGCTAATTCCGGAAACTATGGGATCCTTCAATTTAGATTCCAACGGCAGACGAGCCTTACAGTAACTGCAAGACAAAGCCATAAAAATGTGGTTAGAGACCGGAAGGTCAACTAGTCCACCCGAAGTGCCCTGCCGAGGGGCACAACAGCAAGACGCTGCACACGACTATACACGGCTTCTAAGGAAAGCAGTAAATAGAAAGCAGTAAACACTTAGCTTCGGGACTGCGGGGTCAAGGGCGACCACCAAGCGGAGCCTTTGGCCATCGGTCAACATGGTTGGGAGACGGGGACTTGATCATATTCATTTTGAGTAATTAGCGCATTTTTGATAGATTAATTATTCACATATTCATTTGAAGGAAGGGATTATATAAAAGTCACTGACTATTAATTCAATTTTTTTTCGGTAAACAGTGACACTCATGTGTCGGCAAAGGTGTGTGGGAGCCCAAACCACACAAATTACAAAGGAGGGATAAAGGGGAGGGATAGGGGGCCGGGTGGGGATCGAACCCCCAACCTATGGTTGAGGGAAGGGGGACTTAACCGCTAGAGTAAGTCCCCAACCCCGACTAAGATGAGTTCGTCATGTTCAAAAAAAAAAAAATGAATAAGATGTGATTAATTTATTCAATGTAATAAAATTTTAAAAAATTAATCAATCCCATTCCACACCATGAAGATGCGGTGGGAGTATTACTGTATTAGTGCTTGATTAAGGTAATTTTTTTTTAAAAAAAATTCAATTAATTTATTAGGGTTTAAGTTGGGATTAAATACTCTTGATTGGGAAATATTTAAAGTAATACTCGATTCGTCCCAATAATTGTTGCTACATTTGACTTTTGATACGGTTCATTGTTTAATTTGGACTCAATTTTATTGTATTGATGGAAGAAGAAAAAGTAGTCAGGTGTGGTTTTGTTAGAATCTTCTTACTCGTATAGTTTTAAAATATACTCCATCCGTTTCTAATAAGATGAAACATTTGTATAGTTGTTAGTATTAATCGACTACTTTTAATTTAATTTTTAAAAATAATATATAAGATAAAATATAGTCAAGTGAGATCTTGTTGGATTCGTCTAATCACGTACTTTTAGAAAATCAAGTTTTTTATAATTTTTACTTTTATACAATTTAAAATATTAATTATCAAAAATATATACTGAATTACGTGAAATGCATGAATATTACATTTTTTAAAAATGGAAAACGGAGGAATATATGTTATAGTATAATTTTTACTTATATGAATTTTGATATATCAAATAGAGTATTAAATAAATACTCCCTCCGTCCCACCCCAAGTGTCTTGTTACTGTTGGGCACGAAAATTAAGGTAGAGTTGGTTTGTGAGTATATGATGGGGTCCACATAGTTGTTGGAGGAGAAAATTATTTCTATTTATAGAAAGAAGATATTTGTAATTGGACATCCAAAAATAGTAAGTAGGACATTTGGAACGGAACAGAGGGAGTACATTGTATTTTGTACAGAAGAAACAGTGATAAAATTATTGAGACGGATAGAGTTAAAAACTTGAAAACTGTAAAATTAATCCAAAGTGAAAATTTTCAAACTTCAAACCTTACCAAACAAGAAAACAAAAGCAATTGTAAAAGAAAAATGGAGCCTTGACTGAAGCAGCAGTGATAACACCTGGCAATTGGGTGCATTCAAAGCTCACAATAATTGAATAAACAATTCACCCTGAGAATTTTGAATTCTCTATATAAAGTGGTGCGTTGTGTCGAAGAATTTGCACAGGTTAACGCCTCCACCAGAGCGACAGAAAGGTGTAATCTGGTGAGTTTGTTCCCTCCATAACGTCTTTCTGCTTCTTTGACACGGCACAAGCGAATCACGAGATGCACAGCAACCTGAATTTCAATGTTGTATCTTTTTATTGGATGAGTGGGTCTGGGGATGGGTTAATTGTGTTGGGTGTCAAGTATGGAGATTGGAGATCCGCTTTGAGCCAAATTCAATATGATGATTTTTGTGTGATTAGATTTTATAATGATTGTTGGTGTAAAGTTTGGGGGGATTTACAGTGAAAAGTGGGGTTTTGACTTATGGGAACATGTGGAATGTTGTGGGAACATGTTGGGGCTACAAGAGAGAGTTGATTTCCAGTGAGTTATTGGAATATTTCTGCCCATATGATTTGCTGTGTGGTTGTTAAAATTGCAGGGTGATTTAACCATGCTGCGACTTTAAGAATTTGTGTTGTGCTATTTTGAATGATTGAATGTTCATTATTGTGATTAGTTGCTGTAAATGACAGTTCGGTAGCTTAAATTTGTGATGTGATTGCTACGGTATAAATTTGGGAATTAGCATGAATAGATCTAATTTGATTCTTTCTCTTCAGTTCTGATCTTAAAACGGGTATGATGTTTAAGGTAGCGCTGATAAAAACAAGGTGAAATCTTCAAAATCCTTGATATTTTGATGTCATGATCTAACTGAATGTGAATCCAAAACTTTAAGGTGTATGAATAAGAGGATCGCCTTTCACCCCTGTTTTGTCTGATTAACAAACTCATTGATGTAAAATGTGTATATGATTGAGTTTGAAGAAAATGGTTGGTGATTCACTATCCTTAAATTTTTGTAAGATCTGAGCCTATGGAAATTTCTCAATGTTTTCCTTTCTCAAAGCTTTGCATGGTTTATTTCCCTGTTTATTCTTGTAATTGAATTTCCTGCTGGTGGCTCACGATATATTTGATGCATGCTGACAAGTTGCTAAAACATTTTGATGTACTGCAGTTCCCATATATTAATCGTTCATTAGACAATGAGGTCGATAACCAGCTGCTTTTGTGTGTCGAAAGCAAAAGCTTCCGCTGGGTTTGAGGAGCGTGCTATTCTTGCTTCTGAGACAACTTGTGAGTCAAACTCAATATTATACCTCAACTTAACATCTCATTGAATGCAAACCAACCAAAATTTTTCAAGAAAGAATCAATACCATTACTATGTAGTGGTGAAACCGAGTTTTGAATATACATCATGGTAATTTACTGTGAATGGTGGCAATCGAAAATTGGATTTCTCTGTAAGAAACCAAGGATACAGATTGCCTTTTGTGGATGATATCGTTCGCTTGATTGTTTTTCTGAATTTCCATTATGTTGCATTCTGAAACTCTCTTTTGATTCCAGTTAATGTGAATGAAGTAGAGGCTCTATACATCCTGTTTGAGCAATTGAGCAGTTCTGTGGTTGATGATGGCCGGATTCACAAGGTATTTTTAAGTCTGAAATTGTTGGGACTCTTTGAAAGGTCAATAAAATCCTTCTTTCATATAGTTTACATAGCATGAAAGCCACTTCAGTTTCACAACTGTATAAAATCTAGTAGCAGCCAAATGGATCAGAAGAAAGATTCCTATCCTAAAGTATGTGAGTATTCATGTCAAATAGCTAGGTGGTGAATACACAAAGCGAAGTATCTTTCCCTCGTATTATAATGGGTCCATGAGTATACCCCCTCCCTTTCCAAATGTTTGTTCATTTGTGGAATTTATGTCTTATTCACTCGAAAGATATGTTACATCAATTGCCTGTTGTTTAAGTACTTTTCTGGCTATCTTTTGGCTACAGGAAGAGTTTTTGATGGCACTTTTCAATTGTAGCAACAAAAGGAATATCCTTGCAGAAAGGGTATGTATATCTGAACACCAGCACTCCTACTTTGTTATGCAAATTCTCTCTTTCTGAATTCTTGCTACAATGATCTGACTGACAACTTGGACGATATAAACATTCTTATCAACTCTTGATAGTAAATCAACTACATGTGGATATATCTGCAGTTGTTTGAGCTGTTTGACACAAAGCACAGTGGGGTAATTGAATTTGGAGAATTTGTGCGCGCATTGAGCATCTTCCATCCTGACACTCCTGAGGCGGATAAGATAGCATGTAAGCCATAGTAGATTTCTTACTAAATATTGAATACTTAAAAAGGATAAGGAACAAAATCCCTTAACCTCAAATATGCGCGCCTCTTTTGCTAACACATGATAAAATTTTGTTGCAGTTGCATTCAAGTTGTACGACCTCAGGCACACAGGCTATATAAAACGAGAAGAGGTTAATACCTTTTACGACACTAATGCATTTAAAATCTTGTATTTCATATCATATCATAGGTATCTCAACTAATCTACCATTGACTAACATCAGCCTGAGCTAGCTTCATGCAGAATTTATTAACTTGAAAAGTGCTTAGAGACAATGTGATTTGCTGAAGTTGGAACAGATGTTATGATAGCACAAGTTTCTTTAAGTTATGGCTCAGTGATGCCATAGATGCCTTTTGCTAGTCTTGAGCATGCAACATGAATTTTTGTTGTTTAATTGCATCTAATGTTTTTTCCTATCTTTTAGTTGAAGGAAATGGTAATGGCTACACTGAAGGAATCAGAATTATGGCTTTCAGATGATGATGTTGAAGCAATTGTTGAGAAGGTAATAAAGATAAGTCAATCCTATTCTTCCAAGTATCTTTTCGAGATAGCACATAAATTTAGCTCCCATATTTCAACAGACATTTCAGGAGGCAGATTTGAAACAAGATGGAAAAATAGATCCAGAGGAGTGGAAGCAATTGGTTGCCAAGTACCCTTCCCTTATAAAGAATATGACTCTTCCATACCTAAGGTTGCCCTCACTTTTCATAGATATATTGTCCTGATGCATGGTGAGATGTTAATTCTAAAAACTGGTTACATTACAGGGAGATCACTCTGGCTTTTCCCAACTTTATCATGGAGACACAAGTTACAGATTCAGACCTTGTCTGTTGAAATCGCTAGGAAAGAAGGATGAAGCTGTTTCTTTCAAATAGCATACAGTTCATTCTCTGATCAACTAGCAATATAGAGAAATTAGAGACACTAGAAAAGCTATCTAAGCACAGAGAATTTGGTGAATCAATTATATCTATAGTATGGTATTCACCGTGTTACGAGACAACTGTATAGAATTGTGCTATAACTGAGTAGCCAATATTTGCTGTTTGAGAATTTCTTTCCAACAATCAATTTGTATTTTTTCTAATGAAGCACATCAAGTTCAATACAATGCTTACATATTGACATGATACAAATCTCAAAGTGCTGAAAGATTTCCTTCTACATGGAAACATCGTTTAGTATCCACCATATTTTCGTTTCCTTTCATTGTTTCCCTCAATCCGAGAAACCATGTCCTGTAAATTCATCGGATAGCACATATTCGCGTGCAGTCCAGACCACACATTGTCTGCAAGTACTTCATTAACTGATGCAGTGGGATGGAACTGATCCCACCAAATATGGTTAGAAGCATTGCTGCAAGCCATATCGGGAGAAATGCACATCATCCATCCTTTGTACCTGCCGTAGCCACAACAAGCATCGGCTATCACATTGAACCCTGAAAAAAAAAACACACAGGATGTAAGCGAACACCACACAACACTATCAGAGACAAGTACCAAGATTCTTACCATAGTAATCATGATTCTTTATTATGTCCATAGATCCTTCAAATGCATCACAGAAAATTATGTTGCTATCGGGGAACTCATGGTTTAGCTCCTCAACCATGTACCTCATGGCAAAGTTGAACTCGAGTATCATGTTATTTATCATCTCTATGCACTCTCCATTCTCGCTCTTGTAAAGCCACAGGTAATGCGGGGCACATCCCAGTGGGGCCAGTCCCATTACCACCACGTTTCTTACGTTCGCATTGAACAGATTCTGCAAGATATAATGACATCAGGACAGCCTAGGGATAATAGTGGATGGTGATTAGAAGATGAAGGACTAATGACCTGAATCTGCTGCTTCATGGTTTGAGCCAAGAACAGGTTGAAATTCCAGGGGAGATACAATGACTGCACGTTGGACACATTACGAAGGTAATAATGTATGTAGTCATTGCTCCCTATCGAAATGTAGAATATCGACGTCGACATAAGATTGTTCGCTGCTATCACGCCCAGGCTGAGAGTGAACTGCTGGAATGTGTCCATTACCTGCTGAATTTGCTGGCTGAGTGAGATGTGTTGTCCCTGTGTGAAATTTTCAGATGGTTAATGAACAAAAAATTGACACTGCACCTATGGCTTAGCCAAGATAATCAGGGAATTCATTACTCTACCAATTCAGAGCCACTGGAGAAGATGATCCCGGCGCCTGCGGATGCATAGTTCACCCCGCGAATCATGTCCTCAACGGAACCTGTCTGGCCGAGGTAACTCGGCACAAATGGTAATCCAAGTCTCAGTGCTGTTGGAAAAATCAACCAAGAGAAACGCAAGAAAACAACCAGAATCAGATATGTTTACAATCAACAGCAGATAAAAGGGAGAAAAAAAAAAAGAATCAAGAAAGAATGTGCATCACCAAGATAGTCCACAGGGATTCTTCCATTGGAAAACCGCCCGGTCGGCTGATGATTGTCGAAGTCTCTACCATAGGGAGGCCTATCGGCACGAGCAAATGTTCCAAGAAAATTGTTGGTGCCGCAGTCGACGGAAGAGTCTCCGATCACGAACAATGCGGGGGCCAATTGAGATGGCAATTTTTCAGTAGCCACAGGAGATGGTGATTTTGCAGGGCCCATGAGAGATGGCGATATCGCAGGGCTCATGAGAGATGGTGATCTTGCAGGGCTCATGGGAGCTGGAGACAATGCAGGATTGTAGGATCCCACAGGGCGAATCGACGTGGGGTGTCTGGCATTGCTGTGGATGTCAGAGTAGATTCCATTGAAGAACTCCGTGGGGAATTCGAAGGATGTAGTTGAATCAAGAAAGAAGATTGTGGCAAGAATCGTTAAGGGAGGGAAGAAGTTCGTGAATGCCATTCAGAAGGGAGGAAGTTTGATGACTACTGGGAGGATTGAATTAAGAAGGGTTTAATACGATTGACAACAAACTTTTGAGATCATGAATTTTTATGCTTAAAAATTGAATCTTGGTTGGTTATGAACTTGTGATTGAGAATTTGGACTCTTCTCTTCATAAACGTACGGAAAATTTTGAAATCAATGGAACTGTTGAATGAGGGATACTGATGGGACTGGTCACTGGTGTATTCTTGAGAAGTCCCGGGACCTCGGGAAAAAAGCCCACACCCCTTTGTCTGTAGTTTAGGTTCTTAAACGTTAAGAAACCGACTTTTTGGCGAGACAATAATGGCAAACCTTTGGACCGAACACTTTCCACCGGCGAAGAAATCCGCATCCTACTCTGCTCCTCCGGCGCCTGGAAAAATGCGAGGGCTGTGGTCCGAACTCTATCGGCCGGCGGATGATTCGTCATCTTCACCGCCACCGCCGCCTCTTACTCCGCCCTCTCTATCGGCTTCGCCACGTGATGGCTATAAGCGGTGCCTCTTCTGCCCCAAGTGCGACGCGACTTGCGAGATTAAGACGTCCAGAACTCCAATAAACCCCAATAGACAGTTTTACAAGTGCTCCGTTCACGATGTTGGTTTCTCTAATCTCAATATTGATTTTGCTGCTTGTTTTGATTTTGAATTTTGCCCTTAATAATCTGATTCGCGTCTCCCTTCTTGTTATATTCTGTATACAAATCCAGAAACATATCTTCTTGTGGGCGGACGAGCTTGACCCCAGCAAATTGATAGATGTGCCTATCTGTAGAGGGTGTCAGGCCGGCTTTTGCCGTGTCCGCCGGGAGAGAACCGGACCCAATGAGGGTCGGATTATGTTCACGTGCAATATAAAGGAGGTAAATTTAGTTTCAAGTATATCCGTGAACAATGTAGAAGGTTACAGTTCAGAGATATCCATTCCCTGCACTGATCATATGATTTCATTGTTAGATCAATGCTCCATCCTCAATGTGAACTACATACTGTAATGGTTCTGATATGATTCAGTAATGTAGCAATATTTGATAGATAATTTATGGCTTGGGTGGCCTTTTTATGTGAATGTAGGATTGTATATTTGTATTAGTGCCCAAGGATTCAATGGCGATTTGCCATCTACAATCTAATCCACATAGAGGAATCAAAACTTAGATGATGATGTAAACGATGAACCCATCAATTTTGGGCAACTTTATGGTCTGACATATGCTTGAATCTATGAATGTGGACCGACACCACCTTTCAAAGTTAGTGGTACTATATGACCTGGTCCCTCTTCAGTGCTTAGGTTGATTAGGCTGTGGGAGCAAGATTTAGGAGATTTACAGGGGAAACAAATTCCATTACGGAGTTTGTTAAAACTCTAGCGAGATGCTTTCCATATTGCATAGTGGTTATATCATTATCTGTAATGAGCACTACTTCTGCTCTTCCTTTTTTTTAAAATGATTTATTTGAATCTGCAGGGTGAAGGATCATGTGGCTATAAGGTTTGGCAAGACGAGTTTGAAATGTCATTATATGAAGAAAATGAAAGAATAGTTTCATCTTCTTCTCCTATTCTAAATGGTTCCAGCAATGGTAGCCACCCTATTGTGGACTTGGTAAAGGAAAGAATAGAAACTGATGAGGCAGCAGATATTGAAGCTCCTGCAAGTTACACCTCAAAGCACCTCCAGTGTAATGGGGCAGCATCTGGGAAGATGGAGAAATTTACATGTCAGGAAGAGAGGTCACATGAATCTTCAAGAAGACCTCCGAAAAGGTCTCGACAAGGGAATTTAAAAGGTGATGGATCTACTGTTTGGCTGTCTCTCCTGTTAAGTGTGTTGGCAAATTTTAAAAAAAATCTTCTTAGTGAAGAAATACAGTGGTTTTGCTTTTTCTTGGCAGATTTTGATGTCGAGGATATGGGAAATTCTTTTATTTGCTTTCTAGCTGGAAATTAATATTCTGTTTTCACATCTAGAATGTATTTCTCTATGCATTTTTTTGGTTACTGTATTCCATAAGTGGAATTTTCTTGCAGCTCCTGGGTCATTAAATTCGTCTTGCTCGCCTATGTTACCCCTGGCAAAGAAGTCTATGCCGGTTCAACAATGTTGGGTGGATGCTGCAATCCAGCAAAGTTTAAGCACTGAACTTCAAGGTTGGTGGGGAAGGCTTGCTTTCCACCAGATTCACCCCTTGATTATCGATGATTCCTTCTGCTGTACGTATTAACACAGATTTTTTTTCAGTATGCATTTTTAGAATTTTGACCATGTGGTTGAGACTTGAGAGAAGCATAATTGCTAATATTTTCTTCATATTTCAGGTCAATAGGCCGCTTGAATTATTGTCGTTTTCATCTTACATGCTGTGCTGTGTCTCTGTGTCGCAGATATATTCTCCCCTGCTACGAACTCAGTTTTTATGGTGCCAGACAAAGTTATGGTGAATTCTGATCTGTTCTCTACTATAAAAAGGGGCCTTCCTGAATGTCCAAGCTATAGTACGACGCTGCTTCACAATGCTGATCTCACGACTGGCCCTACACCATCCCAGGTTACCGTTTATGCATCATCAAGTAGCAATCAGTTATCCAGAACAAAATCTAATTGTGTTATGGGAGATTCGATCTCAAAGACATTTGGTGAGGCTGCTATGAATCTTCAGAATAAGTTCATTTCTCTATTAGAGACAATGGATGCCCAAGATCACGAAACCATCCTTCTAGAAGCAGAAACTACATTTGCAGCTTTAGATTGCCTTATGTTCGATTATCAAGATTTGAAGCAGCACACGATGGAACTCATTCATTGCGCGAAAACACTGTCTGAGATCAACCAATCTATGTCAGAGAACACCTCTCATCAACAGTTACTTGACCATTGTTCCAGCGAGAGAATGAAACTAGATGAGATAAGTCGAATACATGCTGAGGCAGTACAAACTATGATAAGCAGCAAGAATAATCTAAAAGTTCTGCAAGAAAAGATATCTTCCACCAAAGAATGGCTTTCCCAAATGGAGACAGCTCTCTCTAACTATGAAGCCGAGATGAAAAATATGGAGCTTGCAGTGGATAGAATATCTGAAAGCAAGAAGATTCTAGAGGAAAATTATATCGCCGCATCTAGGGAACTAGAGGAGTTAGGGAGGCTTAATGAACAGGAGAAAGCCAAACGTGATGCTACCAAGGCTGCATTTGACAGAGCAAAATCATTGCTTCGAGGATATATATGCACCAAGTAAGTGTCTGTTCTTGTTTGGGCACTGGGAATATATGCGACTCTGTACGATATTCCATGTAATATGACTTTAATTGCCGAGTGATGTATAATATATGAGTTTGGATGTATAATATGAGTTCCTATGAGTTGATGTTCGGTTGTGAAACCATCTTCTAGCAACTTCTTTGCATACACAGCAGTAGCACTGCTTTTTATTACGTAATACTATGTATATTATTGTCTCAAAACAGTATGGGTGCTTGTGTTTTTCCTTGTTTAATGTACTAGACTATGGCCATGTTGATCAATTAGCTTATAAGCTAGTATTTTTTAGCTGATTTGGGGGGTTTTTAGTTGTTTGACCGGGTCAAACAACTAATAAAGATATTTGGTAAATATTGTATGGTTTTAGAATAGATGATTTGGTTCCATAAAGCTAGTTTTGAAAGTGTTGGTTCTGTTTAGAAAACAGCTAATGGAATCAATACAAAATAACTTTTTTTTAAAGTGAAAAAATAACTTAAAAAACAGTTCTTTTTGAAACCGCCGGTAGCATTTTGGATTTCAATTTATTGTAGGCAAAAAGTTAGCTTCGAAATTGCTAAATTAATTTTGACTAATTTATTACTTACGTAATTAGTACAAGCCTGTTGTTTTTTCCAACATTTTGATTTTAGTTGTTAGATTTGATTTAATTAGATTTAATCAGCTAATAGCTACCGACCAACAATTAATATTATTATCAGCTACCAAAACAGGGCCTATATAACTTACCATCAAACGCGTTCAACAATTAACTGTTTAGTAAACTTGAATTAACCTTCTTCAAGCAGTGGTGCTAATTGACTAAAGTCAAGTCAAACCATAATCATAATCAGATCGGACCTTCATTCCTATGGAAAAAAAAAAATGCGAAGTTGAAGTCCAAGTCCACCACTAATCTGTAGTCTGTACAAGATGTCGAAGCAAAGACAATGCCACTTTCCCAATCGTCGCAAACACACACACAGAACATGCTGTACTTGTTGAATTATTACAAAAAAGAAAAAGAAAAAAAAAGACATAACCGAACTTGATTCTTATCTTTCGCAAACAAAGTGCGTTTTTGTGTGAATATGGGGAAGTTGTCTCCTACCCGTCTCGTTTCCATCTTCTTGTTATTTGTGCATTTGCATATTTTGTGCTCAGCTAATAATTCTTCGTTTGCCTGCATTGGAAACGAGAGGGATGGACTCCTAAACTTCAAACAAAGCCTTGTAGATCCTTACAACAGATTATCATCTTGGGAGGACGACTCAAACTGTTGTAGTAATTGGGAAGGTGTGAGCTGCCACATCACTGGACATGTTGTCAAGCTTGATCTCAGAAACAACGGCTATTTCAGAAACGAGGATGAGTCCAGTACTTGGGGATTGAGTGGAAGAAGCCTTGATTCTTCCCTATTGGAATTGAAGTACTTGAATTACTTGGATCTCAGTGGGAATCATTTCAACACGAAGATTCCTACGTTTCTTGGCTCGATGAAGCAGCTGCAGCATCTCAATCTCTCAACGGCAGGCTTCCATGGCGTTATTCCACACCATCTTGGCAATCTATCAAACTTGCAGACACTTGATATCGGAAATAATTATGGTCTTATTGCTGGTGATCTCCGATGGATTTCCAATCTTTCATCATTGGAGTATCTTGATTTGGGATCGATTGATCTTAGTCGGAAAAAAGATTTAATTAAGGTACTCAGCGTGCTTCCCTCTTTAGTAGTGCTGCGTTTGAGAAACAATTCACTTGTTAATAGTCATCTTCCCCACTCCTGTGTGAATTCTACATTGCTTTCACATGTCAAGCACTTAGACATGGCTTTCAACGAATTCTATGGAGAAATTCCTTGTTTTCTCCATAATATGACATCACTAGAGTTTCTTGATCTTTCATCCAATCAATATAACCCTACTGGACAGCCCGTTCCTAGCGTGAAACAACTTGCTTTTCTCGACCTTGGGTTCAACAATATTCAGCAGTCGACAGAATGGATATCTGAACTCATCGGGAATAACTGCCAGCTGAAATCATTGAAACTTTCCTATAATGAATTTCATGGAGAGATGTCAGGCGTTTTCAAAAATTCGTCCCAATGTCATGAGTTGGAGATCCTAGTTTTGCAGGGTAATAATATTAATGGTTCCATTCCAGACTCAATTGGAAGGATGTCAGCATTGGTGGAGTTGGATATTTCTTGGAATAAATTATCCGATTCAATTGCAGAATCTATTGGGGAATTGTCAGCCTTGATCAAGTTGGATATTTCTTGGAATGAGTTATCGGGTCCAATTCCAGAATCAATTGGGAAATTGTCAGCTTTGGCGGAATTGGATATTTCTAAGAATAGCTTATCCGGTTCGATTCCAGAATCAATTGGGAATTTGTCAGCCTTGGTGGAGTTGGACATTTCTCAAAATGAGTTATCTGGTTCCCTACCAGATTCTGTTGGAAATTTGACAGCACTGAGAACATTGAATCTTGGTTCTAATCTAATGAGTGGGGAATTTCCAATTTCTTTCGGACAACTCTCGAATCTTGAAAGCATCGATGTGTCGAATAACTCATTTAAAGGAACACTTTCAGAGCGCCACTTCTCCAAGCTCTCAAAATTAAAGGTCCTTGAAGCAACCTTCAATTCTATCAAGTTTAAAGTTGGATATAATTGGTTGCCTGCTTTTCAACTGGAGAGGCTCGTGATGCCATCTTGCATCATGGAAGGCGATCGATTCCCACCATGGCTTCAAACGCAAACGGCACTGACTTACATGGATTTATCCAACTGCAGTATCCATGGAACTCTTCCAACAGGGCTTGGCAGGATGATGAATTTGACATACTTGGACCTATCCAACAACCATATAAGCGGCACAATAGTGGAGCTTCCATCTAGCCTTACTGATTTGAATCTTTCTGATAATATGATAACTCATCTCCCAACCAACATTGGCCATATGCTGCCTAATCTACAAGGTTTATATTTGTCCAGGAACGTCATCAATGGTTCACTGCCCCATTCATTGTGCAAAATGAAGCGTCTGGTGTATTTGCACCTCTCCAGGAACAATTTATCAGGTAACCTGTTCGATTGTTGGCGAAGCATTCCAGAGTTGCAGTTTTTGCAATTATCATTCAATGAGCTTTCAGGCATCATTCCTATATCCATTGGAGGTGCTCACAATTTACTAATGTTGAAGTTAGACAACAACAACCTCACAGGGCAGCTTCCCTCCACTTTATTAAATTGTCCCCGGCTGCAATTTCTTGACGTTGGAGAAAATAAGTTGTTTGGAGAAATACCTGAATGGCTTGGAAAAACCTATTTGAAAGTTCTTAGGCTAAGAAACAATCAATTCCACGGCGTGATTCCCCGTGAACTTTGTCAAGCATCTAACCTTCAGATCTTAGACCTTGGAATCAATAAGCTAACTGGATACATCCCGAATTGCTTTCAGAATTTCTCTGGCATGCAGTATCCAGAATTCAATCATATATGGCTTTCTGGTGATGAGAGCATATATCAAGTGCTGAAAGGAACAGAGATGGAGTACACCACCAGCGTAATTCTACTTCTAGCCAACTTGGATCTTTCTTGTAACAATCTTGTGGGAAGAATTCCATCAGAGCTAACTACTCTTTTTGGCTTGGAAGGTCTTAATCTGTCTTGCAACAATCTACATGGAGAAATTCCACGAAATATTGGAAGCCTAAAATCATTGGAGTCACTTGATCTTTCCAACAATCATTTGTCAGGGAAAATCCCCGAAAGCCTAGCCAATTTGACTTCCCTAAGCCACTTGAACTTGTCCAACAACAATTTAAGTGGCCAAATTCCCACAGGAAATCAACTGAGAACACTTGAGGATGGCCCATCAATTTATGCTGGGAATCCTCTACTCTGTGGAGATCCCCTGCCAAAGAAATGCCATAATAGTAGTGATGTAATCCCAAAGCAGCCAAATGGTGAAAATCATGTTCCAGACACAATTGACCAGCTATGCTTCTATGCATTTGTAATTGGTGGTTTTGCCTCGGGACTTTGGGGCTTCTTTGGAGTTCTGTTTTTCAGGAGGAGCTGGAGGCATGCTTATTTCCGTGCGATCGAAGCAATGATAATGAAGATGATGGGGCGTTGGATTATTAGCTGAGATTCCATGTCATCAAGGCAGCAGGTAAGTGAAATGACATTAATCTTTCCTTTGATGGATTTCTGTTTGGCAAGTTGTTTTATGAATAAAATGTGTAATTTGAGTTTTCTGAATGTGCTTTCGTTTAGTAAGTGTAATGCGTGGTTTCAATTTGATCAACTTCAGATATACTACAAGTAATTAAATGTGTGTTGATTCATATGAATGTGATTTAGCAGCATGGGGTGGAATGTTTTTGGTTTGGGTTCAATCAGTTCTGCTTTTAGTTTAATGTGATCTACCCTATTTTATATTCTGCCTTAGCTTGGTGTGTTGTGTCGTGAATGTTAATGTAATTTGTCTGATTTCATCCCCAGCTTCACACTTGGAACAATATGTTTCGTGTAACTTTTTGGAAGACACATCTGTTGGTCATCCAAGAATGTTGTTGTCTCCAGAAAGATGTTAAAATTCTTTCCTCACTGCAATGAATTCTAGCCAAAATGAAATCCAAGGTTTGCCATGCATTCTTATTTTAAAGGAAGACGCTGATGAAAAATTTAATTTCGAACCCAATGTTTGATGGTATTGTAACGAGAATGTGTAATTCATCTAATAAGATTTCTTCATATTTGACATGTGAATATGATATGCATTGAAAACATCTTACTTGTAGTTATGACATGACAGTATAATGCAGACGGTAGAAATAATTAAAAAAAAGACAATATAATACAAAAAAATAGAATATATTTAATGCAATTACAACCGTTGGAGCCAATTATTTGCCAAGGTTGTAGAGGACGGATTCGGACAAAATGATAAGAAAATGAGCGTTTTTGGCCGTTTTTTCAATTAAATCTCTAATTGACTTGGAGTAGTGAGTTTAAGACGAATATGGTTTTAATTAGCAAACAAAGCGGACTAATCGAGGCAAAAAATTCGAAGCGGACGGATCCGGAAAAAATGATAAGAAAATGGATCTTTTTTTTCTTTTTTTTAGCAATTTTTCCCTCAAAAAATATAAACATATTCTCAATCACAAGGGTCGATCCAAAAATCCAAACAAAGCATTGATTCATAGGGAATGAGAAACCAACATCACTGTGATACTGTGTAATGATGAAGAAATGGTTTTAAATAACAGCTAGCAAGTCATAGCCCCAGACGTGAGATGAGTACCCTTGCATCCTCTTGGTTTAAGTTAGATTGTTAGAATATATGTGAATTTTAAATTACTAATCACCAAATTAGAATTTAAATCCCAACACATGTAAATATCAAATTCGATTTATTAGCTTATTATCTAAAATTAATTCTTCTTAAGAGGTTTTTTATATGCATAATATCTCGAATATTTAATTATGAATTATCTTTCTACAAACAATCAAGTTGAAATGTATATTATTTTAAAGAGTAAATTCCAAAAAATAGACCTCAATTATGTCAAAATCTTCACTTTGGTTACCTAAACTTTTTTATTGGAAAAAATTAGACCTCAACTTTTAAAGAGATAATAACTAAAATAGGCACCAGAATGAGTCATTTCCACTTTTGGGCCACCATATTTTGATTTAGGGAGAAATGAGTCATTAGAAGGATTCCGGGCTTGAATTTAGGCCATTGGGCTGTAATTCGGGTCGCGATTGTCTAAAAGCGGAAATGACTCCTTCTGGTGGCCTATTTTAGTTTTTTATTCAATTACTCCGTATTTTTTTATTTTATGTAATTAAAATAAATAATACCCATTCTGTGCTATTATTTATGTCCTTTTTTGCTCCAACATTTTCATTTCATTTTTATTTTAAAAGTAATTAAATATTAATTGTCAAACCTACCCACCATATAGCATTAATTAAGTATATTAAACTTTCAAACCTACTACCATTAATATTTTCAATCCATCCTACAACCACATATTAGTAAATCACACATGAATAAATAAAAGTTAACTTAAGAATTTATACAATGTGATTGTAATGAGTTTATGATTTTAATTTATTTATTCATGTGTGATTTACTGATATGTGGTTGTAGGATGGATTGAAAATATTAATGGTAGTGGGTTTGAAAGTTTAATATACTTAATTAATGCTATATGGTGGGTAGGTTTGACAATTAATATTTAATTATTTTTAAAATAGAAATATAATAAAAATGTTGGAACAAGAAAAAAAGAAAGTAGGACATAAATAATGACACGGAATGAGTATTAATTTTTTTTGAGGGGAAAAAAATTCTGAAAAACTAAAATAAGCCTTCAAAAGGAGTCATTTCCACTTTTAAGCCATCGCGGTCCGAATTCCAGCCCAATGGCCTAAATTCAGGCCCGAAATCCTTCTAATGGCCTATTTCCCTAAATGAAAATATCGTGGCCCAAAAGTGGAAATGACTCCTTCTGGTGGTCTATCTTAGTTATTACCTCACTTTTAAAAGTTGAAGAAACTAGACCTCCACCCAAATAAATTTTTTTGAAACTATCATTTCCCACCCCTCTACTTTTTTACTTCTTCTTTTAGCACCACAAATTCTTATAGCCATTAAATTTACAATCCTCCTTATGAATGTTAAAAAATAATTTACTGCGTATGTTTGCATAAATAAAATTATAATTAACGATTTAAAATTCAGATTTCTAAATATTTTAAAACTTTAAAAAGATTAATTTTTTAAAATATTTATATTTTTATAGAGAAAATATATTTGGAATAATAATACATTATATTACTAATAAATAGAATTATATCTCAAATTATATTTAATGGAGCCCAAAAATAAAATACTTAAATTGAAAATCTATAATAAAAGTAAATATATATTTATTACATTAAACAGTAGTAACTTTTATGCTTGACATTATTTATCAAAATAATTAAATATTAACTCATATTATAAAAACATAAAAAATAAGAATTTTTAAATTAATCATTATATAAATCAAACAATCGATAATGAATATCATATCAAAATTAATTAAAAGTTATTAAATTATTTTGATAAATAATTTTTATTGATTGTTTGATTTATATACATTAATTTAAAGATATTCATTTGTTAATTTTTCTAATATTAATTATTATTTATATATATTGAAAAATAATGTCAAACATATAATTACTTTTTCAACATAAGTATTCTACTTTAGTCCATTAAATATAACGTTGAGATATAGTGCTATTTAATAATAATATAATGTATTATGATTCCAAATATATTTTCTCTATAAAAATATAAATATTTAAAAAATTAATGTTTTTAAAGTTTTAAAATATTTAGAAATCTGAATTTTGAATCGCTAATTATAATTTTATTTACAAAAGCATTTTCCGTCAATTATTTGTCAAAAATCATAGAGAATTGAATGGCTATAAGAATTTGGTGTTAAAATAAGAATGAAAAGAAGTAAAGGGGTGGGAAATGATATTTTTGCAAAAATTATATGGGTGGAGGTCTAGTTTCTTCCAATTTCTAAAAGTTGGGGTTTTTTTTTTTTAACTAGTAAATAACCCGTCGAGACTCGACGGGCATAACTATATATTTTAGATATATATATTTATATTATATAAAGTAATAGTAAATTGTATTTTGAGTAATGAAAAATGTGTAATGATTTTTTTATATATATTTAAAAGAGGATGTATATGATACTATAATTTAATTATTTTTAAAACTAACAAAGAAATCATATTAAACCGTATTCTTTAGCTTCTGTGGCTTGCCCAGTATCAACCTAACAGATCAATAAAATAACTATAAAATAATAGTTTTATTTAATTTGAAATTTAAATTAAGATAAAATAAAATTTAAAAATAAATATTAAACATAATATGAAAATTTTTCTCACAATTTGCTGAAAAATTTCATTGATAGGGGGCTAGTATAACACTATCTTAAAAAATATTTGCATTTGAATTGGTGCAGTTTATATTTGTATATGTACTTTAAAAAATCACCTATAGGATCAGTCGTAGAGTTTATAAGAATATTATTGGAAAATATCACATCTAATTGTACGTCTCCAAAATCAATACCAACTTTACCATCACCTACATCACCTATCCATTTTGCAACTTTTCTGTCATATATAAATTTCATTGTAAACAACATTTCTTGTGCTATCTTGAGTTAATAATTCTTAATTGCATATTAATACTTCTAGCCACACCTTGCTAGTGAGAGGAAATATTGCAACATAATTGTTCATGGCTAAAAACTGGTTTTTGAAGATAAAATTCGACATTTTTTAAAGATTGACATTGACTTTTGTATATAATCATAGTAAAACAAACTGTGAGATAGCATTCTCTCATCTCAAATCGAATGAAAATTTTGGCTAAATTAAATAGGCTCATAATCATTTTACCAATCAAGAATTTTCTACATTCATGGTTTCCCAAAAATTTGTTTAACCTCGACTATCTAGTTCCGCATCTTGGTTACTATTAACCTACTTCAATTACATAATTTATTTGATTAATATATATTCCTAAGAAGCATGACTATGCAACCCCATTCAACTATATTTAATAATTCGGTAATCCTGAACAATTTATCGTGTTTAGATATTTCAGTGAAAATAATTTATTGAGATTATCTATTCTTTCATTCTTTTGACAGATATTGTTAGAACGGATGTATATTTGCAGACATACGTTCAATAATGTAACTATTGACCGTATCAACAATCTCATAGGTAGGAGTTAATATATAGTAAAAATGTTTGGATTTGAAGTGGTGCAGTTTATATTTGTATGTGTACTCTCAACAATTGCCGCTATAGAATTTCACCATAGAGTTTATAAAATTAACATCTGGAAATGTCACATCTAATTGTACATCTTCAAGATTAATACCAGCTTTACCAATTACCATCACCTATATAAAGTATTCATTATGTAAAATTTTGTCATGTATAATTTTCATTGTAAATAACATTTCTTGTAGTATCTTAAGTTTTTTTTGAGGGAAGAACGATATTATTACACTCCAAAACAACATGTAATAGGAGCATACAAACTCGAGCTGCATCAGTCTCGAAAAGGTGAAGCAACATGCTTCTACTCGGCCATCCATCCACTACAACCAACAGGACTCAAGATACAATGCCCTACACAGAAATTGGAGGAAGCAAAAACAACACAAAATCTTAATTACATATTAATACTTCGAGTCCCCTCTTTCTAGTGACACGAGATATTGCAATACATCACTGGCATGGGGAAAAACTGGTTTTGAAGATAGAGTCCAACCTTCTTTAAAGATTGGCATTTAATATTTTTTTTATAGTCATGGTAAAAAAAACTGCGAGTGAAATTTTTTCCTCTGAAATCTAATAGCAAATTTGGTTACTTCAAACGGGCTTATAAACCTTCTATCAATCAAGAATTTTCATCCCAAATATTGAGTTTTATTTTAATGAAAAGAGATGTTAAATAATTTTCTAGAGAGGTTAAATAATTTTATGGGGTAAGTGTTTTGTAGGTAGAATTCTCGTCACAATCTAGTGGAATACCAAATCCAGAATATGCAGTCCTACCTCTTAGAATGAGTAATGGTGCTATTTCATTGAATGCTGCAGGCAACACAATATCACATTACCATGAAGGGTTAAGCATAATATTTTCTAGATAAATTATTGAAAAATGTCTTGTCAGTTCTACCATGTAAAGAAAAATATCTACACACATCACTATCTCAACTACATACATTATTTTATTATGAACATTCTTCTCATCATCAATCAACAAAGGTAATAATTTAGCATGAGCCGTTTTCATTTCTTCTTCATTATAATATGTCTCTTCTAGTATCAATATATTATTTGCTTCAGACGTTAAAACTTCATTAAGTATCGGCATTCCAAAGAAAATTTTCAAACTTATAGAATTTGCAGCAATTAGCTTTTCAATATGAACTTAATTTGATAATCCACAATCACAATTTTCTAACAAAGCTAAGCTAGATTTTTGTTTCTTTTTTCGTCAATTGCAAATCTATTAAAATATAGATTAATGAATTACTTAGAGGGTGTTTGGATAAGCTGCAAGAAAATGGATTATCTGCTTATTGCGTTTTCAAAACAAATAATCAGTTTAACCGCTAAAAAATGTGCTGCAAACCTGATTATTTGCGTTTTGAAAATGCAATAATCAAATAATCTATTTTATATCGCTAATCCAAACACCCTCTTAGCTTCATCTGTTTTTTAAGTGTTACACTTTTCCTTTTTGTGTATTTGGAAATAAGTGATACATTACCATATTTGAAACATTCTGAAGTTTCATAATTTTTACTAATTATACTTAAATTGTTAATTTTTTTATATTCAGTTAAATAAAAACTCAAAAGTAATAAAGTCAAATGTGACTTATTTTATTTATTTAATTATTGAAATTCTTCAACTAAATCAATTTTATTAACTTATCTTAAATCACATGTCATGTCCTAATGTTACACTTATTATAAAATGGAGGGAGTATTCAAGGAGTATTTCTTAAATACTCACTCTGTCGCAATGTCTCATTTTGACTTTTAACATTGTTTATTTATCAACTTTGACATAATGTTATAGTACTTATATACGAAAAAAATATAGTCAAGTCAAGTTCGCTTTTGTTAAATTCGTCTAATCATGTAGTTTTAGAATATATATTTTACATAATTTTTACGTATGCACATTTTAAAATATTAAGTGTTGAACAAATGTATTGGACGACGTGTCCAAAAATTTTTAGACATAACTAATAAGACATAGGGAGTAGGTTTAAAAAATTATTTTTTCCTTCTTACTGATGGATCTATTCGCAAATATATAATTGTATATTACTTTTAAAAGAGGTGACATATTTTTATCAAAACATGGCCTATATATACATTAATTAATATAAACAAATATTTTTTATATATTCATTAATGTATCTTTTAATAATATAAATTATATATATATATTGCGAATTCCATTTAAATTTGAAATTCTAGTTTTTTTAAAAGCTGAAATTGTGGAAACTCCATATAAATTGGGAATTAAATATATTTTAAAAACTAAAAATCGGGATTTCCAAATACACATTGATACTCCCTCCATTTTCCAAATGTTGTAACATTAAATTTGACACTATTCACACACGCACTTTGACTTAAAATTTTATCATAGTTATATAAGTTAAAATATAGCCAAGTGAGATCTTGTTAGATTCGTCTCGTCGAAGTTTTTAAATATCGAACTTTTAGAATTTCTACTTGTACCAAAATTGAGTTATTAATGGTTTGAAATATGCATCGGACTGCGTGCACTATGGACCCGTTTTAATTTTTAGAAAACGAAAGTAGTATATCTTTAACATGAATAAATAAATATGATGTGCAATGTACATTTTGATTATATCATTCACCAATCATAAAAAATATAACCAAAATTGAGACCAAATCTACACAAAATTATTGGCATTACAATATGTTAACCATATTGAAATATAAACTCAATATAATTCTTAGTTGTCAGTGCAGAACATCGTCATAATAATCATATGGTGTAAAAAATTAAAAATCTATAAATAAATACTAAATGCAGCAATAAAATCTAAAATAAATAAAATAAAAAATGCAAAAAATATAATCTAAAATAGATAAAATAAAAAAATATAAAATATTACAATCCAACATAGATAAAATAAAAAATGCAAAATTTCAAATTTTATCTTTCAAATCTTTTTAAAAGTGAATATATATTGACACCATAGGATGATAGAGAAGGAAATTATAAGTAAATGATAGATTTTATACACGATAGACTAAAATCTATAATGAATAAATAAATAAATATAAAAATCTAAAATTAATAAATTAAAAGATACAAATAATATAGATAGAATAAGATATGCAAAATTTCAAATTTCAAATCTTTCAAATCTTTTTAAAAGAAAATATTGTAGGAATTCCATATATTTCAAAAACTGAAAATCTATAATAAATAAATAAATAAATGTTAAAATCTAAAATTAATAAATAAAAAAGTGCAAAAATTTATAAAAATTAGAAATTTGAAATGGAGAACCACATTGAATGTAGGATGGGTTGTTCACTAATGCTTTAATATATATATAGATAAAAAAGTTTAGGTACCAAAGTGAAGATTTTGACATAGTTAGGGTCTATTTTTTAGGATTTGCTCTATTTTAAATCAACCTGATTTCAAAATCTTCGTCTTAAATTCATCATCGAATTTTAAATTCTGCCATACTATTAACTGTAAAAATTTAAACATATGATCATATTAATATTTCACATAGGGGATGAGATTTAGCTCAAGTGGTTAACAGGCTGTTCCTGAGATTTTATAGGCCTAGGGCAAGGTATTATATTTGTCTAAATATAAAAGCAAACTTCTTCAAGAGAATTTTGGAATTCGGTTGCTAAAATACTAACGAATTTTAGTTGCAAATTCTAAACAAATTTTAAGATTTTCTACTAAATTTTTTACATCACTAAAATAAAATTTCTTATAATGTTTGATCTATAAATATATTTCCCAATAGCTTTTTATAATTTTCTAAACTCCTAACCACGTTTTCTCCTTTTTCTTTCTTGACATCCATAAAAATAAGTTTTAGGCAATATGAATTTCCAATTTTAAAAATAAATTAAGTGAAAAAAGAACATAGAGCAACACTTGAAAGAATAATGGTGAACGTTCTCATGGACAAGAATTAGGTTTTAGAGTAATTTTTCCTTTTCACCCACTAATTTAAAATTGAAATTTTTTCTTAATTAAATTAAAAGATGAGTTAGACTGGAATTTAAAAAAAAAAAATTATTGCTAAATTTTTTTCGGTGAACAGGACGCAACAAGCGTCAGCTAAAGGTAAAAGGAAAAAACAAGAAAAGAAAAATGAAACAAAATGATAACTTAAAACCGGGGGAACCACGTTCCTGCCATGTCTGCCGATAGGAGCGGCCGAGCGCTGTCTGGTGGAAATGCCCAAGTCGTAAAGAAGTCCTCCGAGTTGGCCCCTCGTTTTGCCAGTGCATCAGCTACAGAATTACCCTCCCGAAGGATGTGATACCACTTGTAGCCCGGATGGAGCGCAATGATATCCTGAATGTTTCTGACCAATGCAAAGTAGCTATGATCCGGAGAAAGCTCTTGGCTGATAAGGCGTAGGGCGTCCTCCGAGTCCGAATAACAACAACAGACATCAATCCCCAAGCTATGAATCCGCTTGAGGCCATTCAAAATCCCGTGAAGCTCCGCTGCAAGATTATTAGATGTGCCAATGGACCCAGAAAAGCCCTCTAACCACCGACCGTACCTGTCCCGAAGAACCCCACCAAAGCCCGCACTCCCCGGGTTGCCAAGGGAGCTCCCATCCACATGGAGGATCATGCTATGGGAGTCCTTAGGATTCCAGTGAACAAACCGAACTTCCCGACGCCTAGCAGCTCGTCCACAAGCCCTGTCAAAGGCTAGACCCAAGAAGCGAGATTGCCGCACAGTGGCATCAATGTTAGGAGGCTCACCTCGAAAGCACATGTTATTCCTCCCAGTCCAGATATTCCATATAGTTGCCCATTGGACGCCAGACCAACGACGCCCAAAACGAGCGAAGAAGATTGCCACATCATCAATTCTGGAGATCCACAAGGAGGATGGTCGGCCACCCATGCGCTGCCATACCTCGAACGCCCAGGGACAGTGAAATATCATATGCATAATGGTTTCAGAGGACACGCCACAAATGGAGTGAAACTTTTGACAAATTTCATTAACACGAGTATTTTTCTAAAATATATCGAGTTTGAATTTATTAAATGAAGGAGTTATGATTTATGGAATGGGTTTAGGGATATATTAAGAGTGTCACTCTTTATTACTCAGGTGGGGTGCTTTAATTTCAAATGGCGCTGCAGTCCTCTCATGTCATGAAACTTTTGACAAGTCTCATGGTACAACCGGGATAGATTGACCTTCAGCCTGTCACACTGAGGGTCCCCGGCATATGTGCCATGATACTTCTCATGATTTCATGTCATGAGATTACCTACCATGAAACTTTCGGCAGATTCCCACTACATGAGTATTTTCCGAAAAATCACGTTTTTATTTACTCGTGTTAAGAAACTGTGCCCCCGAAAGTGCACGGAGTCAAAAATTGCAGTATTTATAGTAAGTACCGGATCGTTCACTGGAGGATGTGCGATGGAAGCAGGGCCCACGTCATTTTATAAGATTTTCCACTCGGTTACTCGATTCAAGTTTGTGTTTTGACTACCAACTACTTGACAGAATTTAAACTAAGCAATGAAAACAATTAAAATAAAGCAGATAAAATTATTCTAGAAAGCGAATTAAACTTAATCTAAGAAAGCAATAAAATTATTCTAGGAAAGCGGTTAAAAATTATCTAAGAAAGCAGATTTAAATTATGACAGAAGGGACAGGAAGAAAAGAATAAAGATTGGACAAGATTCAGATGAAACACAATTAAACTTCCATTTTGTTACACAGATCTTAGCTAGGGATAATCCATCAGTTAGCTAACTCTCATGCTCTCTACACCATGTTCCCTTTAACAGACAGGTACTTACAGTAAGATTTACATGCTCTTAAGATAACAAAATCTAAGATACCACAGATATACAACTGCCCCCGCGCAGAGGTATGTCATTTATCTGTGGTAGACAAGCAACACCCGACAAATCATTTATTGAGATGCCAAGTACTGTTATCCTTCCCCCATGTCACACCCAAAGATTCTAATCAAGCCCTGAACTATCCCATAACTATCAGTCCTAGTAGCAGTTACGCAACTTTCAATACAACCGAGTGACCTCTAAAGAAAGCAGTTAAAAGAAAGCGATAAAGAAAGCATTCAAAATCCTATCACTCCGAGGTTTTTGAAAGTCTGACCCTGGTAGTAAAAGAAAGCCCCCAGTCAGGATGACCGGGTGTGGATCAAGAATTCCCTATTCTCGGTGAACCGCTCGCAGTGTTCACTTCCCGTCGGGTGGTTATGAGATACAAACTAATGAAACGAACTAATAAATTAGTTCGTTCCGGATGCACTCACTCAGGACTCAAAAATAGGTTTTGGCAGAAGAAGATAGCAGTTGAAAGAATACTCAACCCTACCTTAGAAAATAACCAAGGCCCGGATGTTGTTCCTCTAGTATTATCTGTCACACCTTATCGGAATCCAAGTGGAATCTGACCCAGTGCAATATTTAATACAAGATTTCCAACAAACAACAATTTTGGAAAATAATAAATCTGAAAATCATTCCCTATCAGGTACTAGACTCTCAATTAAAACACAGATCCTTTCAGTCTAAGTGAGACCTAATCGCTGACTCTGCTTCTAATTTCCCAAAATCAACCCCCAGTCGGATATGAATTAGTCATAACTGTCGAATTTACCCCTTACTCAGATCCGGATTTTATAAAGGAATTTTTGTTGGAAATTTATTATGAGACATCTGATTATAAAATCAAGACTCCTGTGTCCAAGGGAAGGATCCCAAAATAATATATGACCACAATATCTACATAATAATATCATGCATAAATTTATAAAGAAGTGTAAAATTAAATAACCCAAAATATAAGGTGGGTTTAGACAGAAGTTGATACATAGAGATGAAATAGCCGGAGATGAGAAGAATTTATTGTGGCTAAAAAGGTGGCGAAATAATTAGGGTTAATTGGATTGCAGTTATCTGTGGTCCAATTCCCTAATCATTAAGGTGGGATGATCTTTAGACAGTGGAATGCCCTGAATGACAGTTGCCGCCGTCATTTTAGACTCCACTATCTGTGAATTTGGATAAAAACCCACATGTTCTATTACTGCAATAATTATTAGATGACATTGGCATATATCATCTAACATTACTACAGCTCCAGATTCAGGTTTGAAATTAAAATAAAGAAAAGAAAACTGTATCCGGATAGGAGTCAGCTGAGCAGCTATTATAATCCCGGATGGACGAACCGCCAAGGCTTCCACCGACCACTATCCGGACCATGCAAAATAACAACTAATAATTAATATACAGACCACGAGCTAGTTATCCGTGTGGGAATACCCGCCAACATTAATCTGATATATTCCTTATTAGCTGTTTCACACATTACGGGAAAAGACAAAATAAATAAAAGAAAAATATTTTTTTGGGTCATCTTGTATGAGAGACATTGGTTTCTCATGCAAGGTATGGAAATGATTCCATAATCACTCATTCCATAATTAATTAATTACAGTCCGGATTATATACTTAGATCATTAGAGTTTAATTTTTGTAGAAGAATCTTTTAATGGGAAATTGAACAAAGTTCTTTATATCAAATTAATCATAGGTTGAGATCATTGGATTTCAACCTCAAAATATTAATATAAAGGTTCAATTAATTAATGGAGTGAGATGAAGAATAAAAATTTGGCAGAAAGGTGCCACTTTGTCGCGGAATAGAGTTTGTGTCACGGACCATGGGTCCGCGACAAGGGTTTCGCGACAAAGGGGTGGGAAATAAGAGGAATGGAATTTTGAAAATTAGGGTTTGTCTTGTCGCTAAGCAAAAATCTTTGTCGCGGACCATGGTTCCGCGACAAGGGGGTATAGCGACAAAGGGGTTTGAAAATTGGTAAGGACATAAGTCCTGGTCGCGGAACAAGGATTTTGTCGCGGACCGTGGTTCCGCGACAGAGGTTCCGCGACAGAGTCCTCCCAGAATAAAATTACAGGTATTTGGGTCTTCGGTCGCTAATCAAGGGTTTTGTCGCGGAACGTGGTTCCGCGACAAAGGTTGCATCGCGACCAAGGGGTTCTAAAATAATGGCAAGACATAATTTTCTGTCTCGGAATAAGATTTTGTCGCGGAGCATGGTTCCGCGACAAAGGTTCCGCGACAGAATCCATGCAGACAAAATGCAAGAATTTGGTCCTCTGTCGCTAAACAAGGCTGTGTCGCGGACCGTGGGTCCGCGACAAAGTGTATGGCGACAAAGGGTTTTTTTAAAATTTTATAAAATTTTGGCAGCATAACCCCTTATATTGGATTACAAGGGTTTGCGTCTTAATCCGTGGGATTAAGACGGGAATGATGCAACACAAAATATATGCATAAATAAATAAAAATTAAAAAACTATATAAAACATAAAAATAAATTGGTCAAGTGACCCAAAATGCAACAACACAGTAAAAAGCCCAAGAGATAAACACATGATATATTTTTGGGAATCATTTTCTCAATATTACTAAAAACCAAAAATGGGTTAAACACACCCATTGATTAAGTGTTTCCAACCCAAAATACAAAAATATAAAACTGGAAAATAAAATGAACACTAGCTACACTTATTTATTACAAAGCATAAGTTAAAACCAAGCTAAAATCTACATCTACATTGAATAAAAATAAACTAAACTACCTATTCTAACATATTTTTGGAGAGCACAGTGGTGCCTCCAAGAACAGTGAAAATAAACTAAAGTGTAGCTAGGTTACTGTTCAAGGGGGTGGGAGGATATATTTATAGATGAGTAGGAAAACCCTAGGCCCATTAGAGACCCACTTTGTCGCCAAACAGAATGTTTTGTCGCGGAACAGCTTGCATAGGGACACAACACATAAAATGTTGTATTTTGCTTCAGGATTTCGCACAGGAGGGGACGGGAGCTCGAGTCCAGCAGGAAAAGACAAACTTTTTCTTACCAGCGGGACCTCAAGTCCTGGGACTCTCCAATTATTTGCACATGTGAGGGAAATTCAAATGGGAGACATGCGGACTCACGTGAGCTCTGCTTTGTCGCGGTATGGTGCTTTGTCTCGGTCGCGTTCCATTTTATCGTGGAACACTGTTCCGCGACAAAATTATGTGTCTTGATACTCCTCTCACAGTCACGGAGCATTATTTTGTCGCGGAGCACTTGGTCGCGGAACACTCTATCGCGACAAAGGGTCTATCGCGACAAAGTGTTTAATTTTCTCTTTCCTCTTCTTTTCTCTTCCATTCTTTCTCTCTCTCTCATTTCTCCTCTTTCCTCATTTTTCTTTCTCTTGTTTTCTTCTCCCAGTTTCCATCTTCTTCTTCTTTCTTCTTTGTTCTTCTTTCTCCATTTCTTCTCAATTTGGTTTGTGGCTATCTGTTGAAGGCGACCGGTGGCGTGGGAAGGCGGCAGCGGAGATGGGAATGGTGGTGGCGCGAGGTTGCGATGTAGTGGAGGCCGTGGTGGTGCGAGCGCTCGCTGAACAGGGGGGGAGGCGGCGGCGCTCCGGCGGTGTGTTGGAATGGCCGGAGAAGAGGGGGTTGTGGTGGTGGTCGATGGGAGCCTCTGTTGTTGGAGTGGTGGTGGAGACGGAGGTGAAATGGTGGTGGGGGGTTGGTTGGACGCGGTGGTTGGAATTGGAGGCGAGGGCAGTGGGCTGTGGAGGTGGTGGCGGCTGCCGGAAGGGATGAAGATGGTGGTGGTGCGAAGGATATGGTGGTGGAGATGGCAGCGGCGGCGGCGGAAGAGCTGAGATGGGGCGGTGTTGGTGGTGGCGGTTGAAATGAGGGGAGATGATCGGAAAAAAGGGGGGTGGCGACGGTCACGGCGGCTGGAGATGATGGGTGATCGGAAATGGAGGAGATGGCCGGAGGGATGGCCGGCGGTGGTGGCGGCGCCGGCGGTCGGGAAGGGAGATTTAGGGTTAGGGTTAGGGTTTGGGGTGATGTTGGATTGGGGTTAGGGTTTTGGGCTAGAATTAGTGTAATGGGCTTTGGGGAATTGGATTGGACTGGGCTTGTGGAGTTGGGCCATTGTTGTTGGATTGGACTGGATTGGACTTGCAACACTTGGACCAAATTAACTAATTCTCCTGCAATTTAATTACAATGGATTAGTAGACCAATTAATACTTAATTATAGCAGAAAACATAAATAAAAATAGTAAACATAAAAACTAAAAATATATACATCAAAATATAAAATATAAAAATATAATAAATAAGGATATTTGCTCCACTTGATATTTTGTTTGTGTTCCGTTTAATGGACTCGTGTTCCACCGAACAGATACTACCAAACCATAATTATCAAACGTGGGATTTTTAATATTTTATCATGTTTTTGTTTTTTTTTTAACACAAATTTAATGAAAATAACAATATTTTTGTATTTTTCAATAACAGCTTATTATTTATACAAACTTGCATATATCTGTCAAATTCAACTGCTTTCTTATTAAAATAAGACCGGAATGCGATCAAATGTCCATGTTTAGACACGAAAATAGATTGAAAATAATGGTCAATTTTGGCCATTATCATGGAGCATGTTGGTGAATTACCAATGCCACGTTTGAAGTGAACGTCATTAGTTGGTATGGAGTTATGCGACACCAACCAAGCAAACACACGGACTTTCTCCGGTCCCTTAATTTTCCAGGCACACGACTTCATCAGATCGCCATGCTGATTCCGCCTCTCCAGCAGCCATTCATAACCGGACTTGGCAGTGTACTGCCCGGACGTCGAACGAGCCCAAGTAACCTTGTCCTGCGCCAAAGCATGGCACACAAGTGGACCGAAGGCTTGAGCTTCAGCCTGTATTTCTTCCGGGACTGAGGTGTACAACTCATCCCAATGCCAATCACCATCATAGAAGACATCTTTGATTCTCAACTCCGAGTCCAAGATATGGACGTAGGGTATCCTGGGGCCGATAGGTCCTCCATGCAACCAACTGGTAGTCCATATGTTACTACCTCCATCCCTAATCTTTAGTTGAAAGCCCCCCATAAGCACAGGGCCGACTTGAACCAGGCCACGATAGAGATTTGAAGATCCAGGTTTAGATTTAATCTCCCTTCCAGGTGCTCCATATTTACTGATGAGAAGCGCAACCCAAGGTTTAGGGGATCCGAGCACAAAATCTGCAAGAGACTTCCCGAGGAGAACTACGTTCATGTCACGAGCACGACGAATCCCTAGTCTTCCCATGGTGCGAGGCCGGGCCACTTTATCCCAACTCACAAGTGGTATACCCCGGCCTCCACTGTCCTTCCAAATGAAATCTCTAATACATTTGTCGATCTTGTCGCAAGTGGTAGTAGGCAACCAAAAGACTTGCATGACATAGGAAGGAATCGAAGCCAGCACGGTGCGAGCCATAGTAATGCGGCCAGCCCTATTAAGAATTGCCTGTTTCCATGTCCTCAATCTGCTGTACATTTTATTTAGGAGCTGCTCAAAATGTTCATGTCACACCAATCCTTGCACTAGAGGAAACCCTAGATACTTCCCCAGATCACCTGTGAAATTAATGTTCAGCAATGTGGACAATTCTGATTTAGTGCCAGACGAGACAGCATAGGAAGCATAAGCTAATGATTTATCGGTATTGATCCGCAAGCCTGAGTGTTTAGCAAAGCTGGAAAGAACTCTATCAAGGCACTGAGCACTAACAACGGACGCCTTAGAGAAGAGTATGAGGTCATCGGCGAACATTAGGTGAGACAACTGGGGAGCACGACGTCCAATGGAGACAGTCAGCCACTGCCCAAGTTCCACACACTTAAGAATAGTCTGAGAGAGTTTCTCCATAATAATTATAAAAAGATACGGCGACATCGGATCTCCTTGTCTCAACCCCTTAGTCGGAGTAAAGGGTGCAAGCGCAGATCTATTCCAAATAATAGAGTATGCCGGGGATCGGACACACGCCATAATGACGCGGGACAGATTGTATGTAAGCCCCATCTCATGAAGACAAGCCTCCAAGAAATCCCAAGAGATGTTGTCATACGCCTTCTCCAAATCGATTTTAAAAGAAAATCCTCCGACCTCATATGGCGATTGTTAAATGCAGCTATAGTTTCCTGAAGTATGATGGCATTGCCACTGGTGCCTCGGCCTGGGATGAAGGCAGATTGATAGGGCCCGATGTAACTCTTCAAGAACGGTCTCAGGTGACTAACGATAACTTTCGTCAAAATTTTGTAGCTCACATTACATAAGCTGATTGGGCGGAAGTGTTTGATCTTTCTCGGGATGTCTATTTTGGGAATCAAGCAAATGAACGTGGCCGAAATAGAGGGATCAAAGGCCCCTGAAATCCAAGCCTGGTGACAGAAGCTCCACATAGACGATCCAACTAAATTCCAATACAGTTTGTAAAATTCAGCAGGAAACCCGTCGGGCCCTGGAGCTGAAAAACCCGCCAAGCCCTTCACTGCTTCATTGACCTCTTCAATTGTGATGTCAGTGTCCAACCTCTCTGCATCTAGAAGAGGAAGGAGCGGAGCCAAAGGCATCACATGATTGAGAGACTGAGCTGTGTAACCAAACAAATGGCAGAAATGGTCCCGAGCATGGTTTCTAATAGTAGTATCGTCCTCTATCCACTGCCCATTCACCTCTAGACCTCGAATTTTAGAACGCTGCCTATGAATTTTGGTTTGAGTATGGAAGTACCTCGTATTTCGATCACCATGTGAGAGCCATTTGTCATTCGACTTCTGATACCAAAAGACTTCTTCTTGTTTCAATAAATCATCCAATTCTTGAAGCAGCTGCATCTCAAGTAGTCTATGCCGGACCGAGTCGATTCGGCTAAGAAAATTTCTAACCCCCTGAAGTCTCCTCAAGGTCTTGTGCTTACGCCTCCCCAAGTGACCAAAGTGTTTGTCATTGAAGAATATTGAGGCTTCCTTCACAGATTGTAGCTTGGCAGGTAAGACAGGATCTCCCATGGTCCAAGCCGCATCGACCACATGTTCATAGTACGGGTGGTGCGACCACATAGCTTCCCACCGAAATGGTTTATTATCTGCAGACCGAATGGATGAAGCACATTTCAATAATAGGCCATTGTGATCAGAGCCTCGTCGAGGCAAGACCTCAACCACTGCCTCAGGAAAAAGTTGGAGCTAGCTAGCCGTAGCTACAGCACGGTCCAATCTCTTCCTAGCCAAAGGACCCCCTGTAGTGTTACGTTGCCAGGTGAAGGAATCACCTATGGTGTGAACCGCATCCAATTCACAATCTGTCAACATGTCGCGGAAGAGCTCACATTGTCGAAGAGAGACTTCCATACCCAATGCTTCCGAACTTGAAATGACTTCGTTCCAATCACCTATGGCCATCCAAGGCCCTTGGATAGTCTGAGCTACCTCCCTCATAATCTGCCAATCCTGTGCGCGAGCGGTCACATTAGGACTAGCATAAACAGTTGTCAAGTGCCACGAGATGTCTCCCACACTTAGCTTAACAGTAATCAGCCTACTATGTATGGAGATAACATCAACAGAATAGGGCGTCCCTAGCCGCCTGAGAAGCCAGAGGCCACCTGCTCTACCGATGCTTTCAATAATATGCACAACTTCATAATCCCACCGATAAAGAGGAACACGAAGTCGCTAAAAAGGGCCTTGCGGTTCCATAATACACAGAATCGAAGGTTCGGAATGATGCAGAACATCCCGGATGTGGCGTTGTGTAGGCTTTTGCATGGCGCCACGTACGTTCCATGCAAGCACTGAACAATCTTCGAAGACACTCATTGGGAAACGGATGTGGAATCCTCCGTCTCCTTCCCCCCCTCTTCACCAAGGTCCATGGCCGAGTTATCAGCCGCATACCGCAAAAGTATTCCCCATAGTCTTTCCACTCTTTAGCTTAGGCTGTAGAGCACGGCGCGGACGTTTCCCCTTGTATCGGCCATCCGCATCAACTAAACCTTCATTGAACTCCACTGGGATAACTGAGGCGTTAAGATCCACAGTGGGGGGGTAACGACCTTCGCTGGTTCTCCTGAAGCACGTACAGGAGGTCGAGCATTAGGAGGTATATTAGTTATATTTGCCAATGGCACCACATCTGGCTTCCCCGGTGGCCGCCGAGGACGTCGAGGTGGCCGGGTAACCGTAACCCAGTCTCCATGCATCTCAACCGAAGATTTAGGGCAAGAATCCCTATTTTTGGCAACCTGTTTGCCCTTATCTGCAATTTTGGTATGTGAATCAAATCCCGTATTTGGAGGGATATTTTCCTTACATGGGGGGGGGGGGGGGGTTTGTTGATCCCCACTAATGGAGGCACGATCTGGGGGGATGGACATCCGATTCTGACGCCGGGACTGCCGTCTCCTCCGTCTGGCCGTTAGGGTTTTCTTCCGGCACAGCTGCATGGCTGTCATCAGCCGCAGGATTGCTGGCGCAACTGCAACTAGCACGACCCAGTCTCATCCGGCCACATTTTGTGCATATGTTGTGCAACCCTTCACTCGACCAATCACCGGGGAGGAGAGATCAATTTCAACACAGACACGCGCGAACCTTCCTTTCTGAACGTCTGTGGTATTGATATCATACTTCTTTGGCGTCCCTACTCGACTAGCAATAAGCTCTAATGCATCCTCCTTGTAATAGACCGGACTGAGCCCTGGGAACCTAACCCAAACAGTCGTCATTGTGACATCTTTCTCCGGGTCCAGGAACTCAGGCATCCATGGAATCACAGCCACATGCTGATCGAAAACCTACCATGGACCACCAAACAATGCTTTCTCCCGATCATCCTCATTGTCGAATTTAGCTAGGAAATATCCCCTGTCGACATCCAAAACTTCAAAGAAGCCCTTAGGTTTCCAAATGCGCTGGAGTCTTTCCTTCAGAAAAGGCAACCTAAACCGTCTACCCATGACTTTCACCACCAATGCATCCTTAAAGGGAGCGCATAACCGATCCATGGCATCCGACGAGAAGTTAACCTCCGGCAGTAAGGGATTGCCATCAACAAATCCGAAACTAGTGAGTTCCAATAGGGGACGATCATCATTAACAGGGGAAGACGGCTGGCGAAACGTGATATCCCTAAAGGATAATTTAGGGCGGGTGGAAGGCCTGCCGGGATCCGGCGGTTCCGATGGGGAGGGCGGGGAGGGTTGTTGCGAGAGGGAATCCGGGTCAATCTCCATGATGCTCTCCGTTTTTCTTTTTTTTTTTAATTGCTAAATTAAAATGAATGGTTAGAATTTTTGAAATAAAGAGGTCTAAAAATTAAAATTATGCAACAGTCTTTATAATAAAAATATATTTTATTATTTTTATATTTTTATTTTTAAAAAATTGGGCCCCTAGGCCCTGGCCCATGCCCAGGGCCCGGCCCTGGTGGTTAAGTCCCTTGACTTCCAACGGAAGATTGGGGGTTCGATTCTCCACTGGCCCCCTATCCCTCCCTTTTATTCCCCTTTACAATTTGTGTGGCATGGGCTTAGAGCTGTAAGCGAGCCGAACCGAACCGAGCTTCAAGTGTTTGAGCTCTGTTCGTTAAGCTTAAAGAACGAACACGAACCGAGCCAAAAATCTTAACGAGCCAATTTTCATGTTTGAGTTCTGTTCGTTTAACCTTACGAACGATCTAATAATGAACAAACACGAGCCTAGTCGAGCTCAGTTAACGAACCATTTATTTTATCAATAAATTTATTTGTTTTAGAATTAAATTAGGTGTGAAAATATAATGTATATTGTAATATAATTTATGAGAGAAATGTAAAATTAATAGAAATGAAAAATGGAAAGAACAAATAGATAAAATATTTATTTTTTATAATATATATTCCATTAAAAAAGAATTCTGAACTGTTCGTAAACTTAACAAACGAACACACAAACCGAATTATGTGTTTGAGCTCGGTTCGTTTAACTTACCGAACGAGCTGTTAACGAACGAACACGTATCAAAACGAGCTCAGCTCACGAACTGATGGCTTATGATGAACTACGATTTGATCCGTGCAACAATTATTAGGAGTGGATTGTACCGCTATATTATAACTCACTATATAACGGAAGGGATTGGTTACGGTGCAATCAACAAGATTCGCAGCACATCAAAGCACCAATCTCAATCGTTCATTTAAATCCAACGGTTCAAAATGTAGAAGGGTAAAATTGTCCAAAAATGTATAACAGTCAAGTCGCTGAAATACACGTAGGTTGTTATCCCTGAAAAATATTATGGTATGTCGCTGGAATACACATAGTCCGAACCTGTGAAACCTGAAACACGACCCGACCAACCTGACCGAAACACGACACGAACACGACCCGAAATCTGAAATTGACAACCCCGCATGTCGCTGGAATACACATAGTCCGTCGCTGAAATACACACATCACGTCGTTGAAATATGTTAAACCAAAGAATTGGAGTTTCAACTTTCATGAAGTTGCTGAAATGAACATTATCAAGTCGCTGAAAAATATTATAGCATGTCGCTGAAATATACTATAATTCGTCGCTGAAATACACAAAAGCCGAGCTGAAAACATTATGTCCATCGTTGAAATGTGTACAAATTGTCGCTGAAATGTACTAACTATATTTTGGAGTAATATGACAAAATTACATTTTTACCGTTTAAGTTAATATCAAGCGTCGATTTACAAATTGAATCAACGGTGGTGAAAGGCCGCAGTACATCAAGACAAATGTCTTGATTGCACCCTAACTTCTCCATAACTGAATGTAAATCCGTGCACTTAACTTTATACGCAAATATATGTAGGATGACTATACAAACACCACTTATGGAATCATCACCATCAACACTTGTTATCTCGATTGGATTGAGTATAATAAAATTACCAATCACATATATTTAAGCTAACGAATATTTAAGCTATGGAAAGAATATATTTATGTCCTTAATTGTGTCTTTCCATAGCACCACCTTGCACAATCTTGGAAATAATTCAGTTGCAAAACATAGGAGATCCAATCCCATAAAACACTCAGAGAGCCGTTGGAAATCTTACAGGGATCAACAACTGTCATTTCTATAAATACTAGTATTTTCCTCGCCCAATGGGCGGAAATTATGAACAATATATATGAATAAAATTATCCGATTTAATAAATAAAATTGTTCAATTTTATTATGTCGATTACATTCTCAAACCTCCTTAAACTATTTTAAGCATTATATGAGTACATCTATACATTGCATAGAAATCGACCAACAGATATCATTATCAATATTTATATATCAATTTAGTATCTTAAAAATACATATACTACAAACAATAATTGAAAGGACAAAAAAATGAAAAAGCAAAGATAAAAATATTTCTACTCACGACTCTAATGTCATACATTTACAAAGAAAGTACGTGAAGTCGTATTGTACTCGATAATTGATTATTGTTATGATTCACCCTAAAACATTGAGATATTAGAAATTTCGTAAAGATGTAGATATTTCCAAATTAAATTAGTAGAAAAATAATAAATACTCTTGTAAAGGAATCCATAGACAAATTAAAATGACTATAGTTTTATCAACTTATTATCGCATTGCAATTCATCTAATTTAGTTAATTTATCTAATACAAATAGTTGTTATTTATTAAGGAATATAATATCAATCTATAAAGTACTTATTAATGATATACTCCAATATATTCTTTAACTATAATTTCAATTAATAGAGTATTGGTTAAGAAATATAACAAATATTGAAATTATCTTTAAAAATAAATATAATATCAACCCATAAAGTTTTTGTTACATCCTTTATTTGGTAGTATTCTTTATCTATAATAAATGATGAAATTAAATTATCTAATGTGAATTTCGCTCGAATTTGGTTCTCCTATATTTTGAAAGTGCATTACATATATTATATTATTCCTTCATTTTTATAGTGAAAATGGATTGATTTTTGCTACGGTTTATTATTCAACTATCAATCCATAAAGTTTTTGTTACATTTTTTATTTGGTAGTGTTCTTTATCTATAATAATTAATGAAATTAAATTATTTAACGTTAATTTCGCACAAATTTGGTTTTCCTATATTTTGAAAGTGCACTTTTTTTTTTTTTTTTTACTTCTGCTGCTATTTATTATTCAACTTCGACTAATGCTTATACAACATCTAAATAAGAAAAATATAGTCAAGTGGGATTTCGTTAGATTCGTCTCATCATGTAGTTTTAAAATATCAAATTTTTAGAATTTTTTCTTGTACACATTTTGAGTTATTATGAGTTATTGATCATTAGAAATGTGTATTGGATTGCGTGCAGAAAGTGAATATTGAGGAAATAAGTAGGTTACTGTTCATAAGGGGATTTTTGTGAGATAGAATTGATAGGTTACTGTTCATAAGAGTAGGTTACTGTTCATAAGGGATATTGTTTTTATATATTACTAGTATTACCCCGCCCATTTGGGCGGGAGTTTGGTAGTATGTTAAAAAATTTAGTCGAAGGAACTGCTAAACTATCTAAACCGAATGGAATTGAATCAAATTTCTGATTAATCAAGACATTCAATACAAATATAAATACATCGATCATTGTATTTATCCCGTTCCACACAAATACATCAATTGTTGAAAGGTTATGGGCTCGCTCCTTAGGGACTTTGACTAATTCATATTACACCATAGAGAGGTTATTACCTTCTTTCACCATGGATTGTGTTGGTTGAGCCACTTGTACACGTTCCCAGTTATCAGCAAGCCTCATTGATCCTTTGAACATGTCAATTTTGGCATTTCTCAAAAGTTATAGTAGCACATGCTTCATCATATCGACTACACAGCATGAAGAACAAAACAAATACTATTGTACAGGCCAACAAAGCAAAAAGCATTTTAATAGGATGAACAACTCCCAAATCAAACAAATATTGACCCAAAACTACAATTTTCTATCATCATAAAAAGGAAAAAAATGCCAAAATGGTGTTGTATCACCAATATTTATTTTCTAGAAGCTAACAATTAGAACTTGTTATCATTATTATTTATTTCTCCTTGGATTATGCTACTGGTTTTTCCTGCCATAAAGAACATCAAGGAGAGTGTTTCTCAGCTCTACTGAAGCTTGTTTGTAAAACCATGCTCTTTCAGGGAACAAAAGTAGGCAGTAAATTTCACTATTACTTAATGTTTTGAACTATCTCAATTTATTTCGAAGTTTACCATTAGAGTGTCGACATAGTATTGTACATCTCGATACACGATACTTGGTGGTTCAAAGGGTAAAACACAAGCATAAACATAATGTGAAAAAGGTTATTAACAGTAAGAATTGTCAAATTAAAATGATTTTCTAATCAAATGATAGAAGAGTATCACAAACCTTTATGAGATTTTTTATACAGATGGTAAAGGAGCCAAAAAAAATAGCATTCAACAAATGGTAACAATTCAGTACTATCCCAAGAAAATTGCATTCCTCCTAGAAAGATTACCCCTACCCCAAAAAAAAACATGCGCTCAACAGAAAACCTACATCAATGGGAGTTTTCAACAATCAGAAAAAATAATAAAAAGATAGAATATTTTTTACAACGTATATATTCAATAAATCTCAATGAAACTAACTGGTTGACGCCAAAAAGTAATACCTGCACTTCCAATTGGCCTTTGTTTAGAGATTTCTTCAACATGACTACTCTTGGGAACATAATCACGTTCATGTGACTCCTTAAGCTCAAAGAAGACAATATTCATAGTGACACTCATAGGAGACTATTCAATCATCTTTGCAAGATAAAGTTCATGACAATCATATGCTAAAAAGAAATTATACCTGCATTTTTAAAACTGTATTACATCTCTCATTCTCAAAGGCAGCCTGTTTCTTTGAGCGTAGTGAGACTCTCAACTCGAATCAACTCTTTTACTGTAATTTCATCCCAAATTTAAGCAGGCCCGTAATGCTTAAATAATTAAATATAACATAGATAGTTTGAAAAGACTAATGGCAGTACATTTCAGAATAGAAAAGTAAACCATGCATCTTTAGTTAGGTCCCTGAAAACAACAATCATAAAAATAGAGTGTTAGCAATTTTTCAATCACATGGATTCACAATCAAGTTTCAACAAAATCACATATATAACAATCATTCAAGTTGTCCAAATTCCAAATTAATAGATCATCTTCAAACTTCTGCGTATCCCAATAAGCTTTATTTTATTTAGGCAATCTAAGCTCAATTATGAGATTTTGAACCTAAGGGCAGCAGAAAAATCAGTTTCTGCTGGTACATGGCATACCAAAACATCACAATTGCATTGGACTGAAGATCAAGCAATAAAAAGTTTTCATAAAGGCACACACATGCTCGTAATATATGCAATCCATAATCACACTTAGTGCATTTTTTGAATAAGATTGAAAGAATTGGATATCTGACCCTGTCTTTGTTCTTTTAACAATGAAGCACAAATCTTTCTTTCCTTCCTGCTCCTTCCATAGCACCCTCACATCTGCAACCAAATGACATCCAAGAGAATGAAGATCACACATTGGCTGTGTAAAGAGCTGGATTTTAATATTAGAGCATAGTAGTATTATTTAAGCATGGGTTAAATTTCTTATGAAATTTACAATTGGAATTAAACTATAAATAATATACATAGAAATTCTATATATAGAATGGAGAATAAATGATTCAATCCAAATTTTCTTGTGGAACAGTACTCTAGGGTGTTGTATAACACAGACAATATTTGATTCAATCCAAATGATTATATGGAATGAGAAATAACCGAATAAAGAAACCATAACCGAGGGGTGAAAATTTAAATTCAATTATTGCCAGCCAATATCCTTCAATGTAAGAAACGAACGGTAAGAAACAAACAAATAAAACAAATACCATTTTCATGAGCTTATAATTATTCATTCTCCTATTCATCTTCAAACCCATACTTCAAGAAGCATGCCCTATCTTTTTAGGTACAGGACAGTCCCCTTTTGCCGCTTCTTCTTCTTCTTCCTCTTAGCTAATCAACATTGCACTATACAACCAGAAAATTCATTTTTTTTCTAATCTAACTTTCAAACTCCAAATCATCGTGGTCTATTCCTCATCTCTCAACTCCTACTGAGGCCAGAAATACCTACCGTTAATAAATTGAAAGGGAATATGAGTTACAAAAAAGAAAAAGAATAAATAAATAAAGAACCTACACTGAAATGTTGCTGTACCCATCTTCTAATAATATCCTGTATCTAAAATAAAAAGTACTATTATAGACTCTCTTGAAAGGAGAAATCCGAGTTAAAAATGAAACCTGAGAAGACGACGGAGAAGAGGAGAGGCAGAGGCAGCGAAGGCGGGTGGAGCCAGCTGTGTTGCTTCACAAATTTCGGTTTTGGGCTAGGACTTTGGCTCTTCATCTTTGTTTTTTCTTCTGAATGGGCCATGAATTCGTGCTTTTAAAGTGCCTTCTGTTGTTTCAATTCATCAGGGCAAGAGGTTTCTTGTGCGTGTTTGAGTAGGGTTTAGAAATTTAGGGCTTCTTCAGTTGTTCTTCCTTTTCCATCGGCTATCAATGAATCCTTATCCTTAATAAAATGATTTCAAAATTCATATTTTGAATGGGATATAGAAAGGGACAAAGAGAGGGGCGGCTTTCGCTGAAGAGAGGGGCGGCTTTCGATTTTGGATGATGAAGAGAAGGTACCTGAAATAAATTCTAGCGGTAGCTTTCGGTTTTGGATGTGGAGAGGGGCGACGGCATGAAGACTCCCATCGTTTGCTTGCTTTGTAATTTCTATGGAGCAGAGAAATTCCATTGAATTGTGGTAGGAGAAATAAATTCTTTAGGATTTCCAGATTTTGGGGAAAAAGGGAATGTTTCTGCAGCTTTTCTGAAGCGTATTCAAGTATTCAAATAGAAGTAATATATTACAGTACCGGTCAGTCACTGTCAATTAACTTTTTTGACCGCCGACATAAACCTTTAACTTTTATGCCCGAAAAGACCAAAACGACACTGGGTCGACATCGGGGTCGAGGTCGACCCCGGAACAAGAAGACGATCCCGTGATTAATTAATAAGGGGGATAGGGAGGCGGGGTCGTGTGTGAGGGTCTAGGACGAACCCGGGTCCCCGACGGCGACCCAGGCGCGGACCCACACCACAGACCCAATTCCACTTTATTATTATTTATTATGAATTATTATTATAATTAAAATTGAATAATTATTATCAATAATAAATAATAATAAATAGTATTATAAATTTTTTTTATTATAATATTAAGAAATATAATAGAAAAAATTAGTTATTATAATAATATGAATATTTAATATTACTGTTTGTATTTAAATTAATGCTAATATAATTATTTTATAATTATAATAGTAAATGATACGATTATTTTATAATTTATTTAAAAATGTAATAAACAATATTTATTATTATGAAAAGAAAAATTAGTATTTAGTGTAAAACTAATTATTATAAATATTAATAATTTGAGTAATTAATAATAGTAATAATTAATTTGACTATATTTATTTCTTTCTCTTTTGTTACAATAATAAATATTGTTTATTAATAATATTCTCCAATAATATTGTAACAAAGATAAAATAATTTTATAATGTTATTGGAGAATATTATTAGTAAACAATATTTATTATTGTAACAAAAGAGAAAGAAATAAATATAGTCAAATTAATTATTACTATTATTAATTTCTCAAATTTTTAATACTCCGTATTTGAATTAGTTTTACACTAAATACTAATTTCTCTTTTCATAATAATAAATATTTTATTACATTTTTAAATAAATTATAAAATAATCGTAACATTTATTATAATTATAAAATAATTATATTAGGCATTAGCATTAATTTAAATTCAAACAGTAATATTAAATACAAACAGTACTATTTATTATTATTTATTATTGATAATAATTATTCAATTTTAATTATAATAATAATTCATAATAAATAATAATAAAGAGGAATTGGGTCGGTGGTGTGGGTCCGAGCCTGGGTCGCCGTCGGGGACCCGGGTTCGTCCTAGACCCTCACACACGACCCCGCCTCCCTATCCCCTTATTAATTAATCCCAGGATCGTCATCTTGTTCCGGGGTCGACCTCAACCCCGATGTCGACCCAGGGTCGTTTTGGTCTTTTCGGGCATAAAAGTTAAGGGTTTATGTCGGCGGTCAAAAAAGTTAATTGACAGAATCTGACTGGGTACTGTGGCTCCGACCCCTATTCAAATATTCAAATTTTAAATTTCACTCAAAAAGAACATGGGCTTTGGGATTGGGATAGAAAGATTTTTCCTTCATTATTTAGAGCCAAGTCTGCACTGTTCCTAAGCCGATATTGTGAGAGAGAAATACTATTCATAAGCCATTTTACTGTAGATAAGGGCAACAGTTTTTTTTATTATAATAGATATTGATTTAGTCTCTGAATAAGATTTTGCGTGGAGTCCATATCTGGTGTTCAAATGTCGGGTTGGAACACATAAAACAAAATAGTACCAACAATCCACTACAAGAAAAAAAAGGGGATTACCGACCCCAAATTGGGGTCGGTAACAGGTGGAGACGGGTCGTCCAGCCTGTTACCGACCCCATTACCGACCCCAAAGTGGGGTCGGTAATTTCTTGGTAGGTGATTTTAGACCGACCACAATTTCTTCTGGTCGGTAGTTTACCGACCCATTTACCGACCCCACTTTGGGCCGGTACTCGGGTCGGTATTTTGAGATCTGGACCTCTTGGTCCAGAGATTACCGACCCCAAATGGGGTCGGTAGAATTACCGACCACCATGTGGTCGGTAATGGGGTCGGTACCCAACTGAATTTGTGACCAGAAATGGCTGTTTTGACAGCCATCCCTGCTGCCACAAATCAAGTAATGCCAACAAAACAACAAGCCAATTTGAACCACATCCACTACATTACAAACATGAACAAATGCAACTTATATACTCCTCAACTTCCATTGTTACACAAATTTGACAAATTCTAAAATAACAAGTCTTAATATCAAACTTCCAACATCCAAAATATCAACACAAATGTAATCAAGTTTGCCACTGTAACACCCCGGTTTTTTGTCACCCAGGTCGGGATGTCACCGCCACATCCCCCTAGTAAGACACGGTTTCTCCGAGCTTACTAAAGAGATGCAAGGCTAGGTATTGCAGTATTTAAAAAGTATTTAAATCATTCAAGATAGCCCATACATATAATTGGAAAATAATAAGAGTATAGCGCAGCGGAAATAATTGTTTAGTATAGTATCGCAGCGGAAAATATAAATGGTCTTCCACAGGGGTGTTGGGCTTCGTGGTCCCATCAAATGGTCTTCCACAGGGCTATATGGTACTACTATGTCAGTGAGGTCAAGCAGGTCCGTCCCTAGATCCTCGACTCTATCTATCACAGCATCGCTCCGTTCGGTGAGTTTTTGCACTTGAGTATCTAAGTCTTTTATGCGATCTTGATCAGCGGCTCTCAAGTTCAGGAAGTGCTGGAGGTCAGCTTCCCTTAAATCTCCCATTTGGTGCAGATTTGCCTCCAAGTGAGCTATATGATTTTTCATTTGTTGTATGGTTTGTTGGGTGTCAAGGTGGGCGTTCATCATCTTGATCATCCATTGCATCATGTCTTGACTAGCCATCTAGCGCAAGCAAGAGATCTAAGTTAATATTCGCCAAGATCCTAGGTTCAATTCACCAAGATTCTAAGTTCAGGTTTCGCCAAGATTCTAAGTTCAAGTTTCACCCAGATTCTAAGTTCAAGTTTCGCCAAGATCCTAAGTTCATAGGAGAGATGCAATATGCAAATGCAAATGATATTTCCCCCCAATAATAATTTAATGCACCACATATATATATATATTTTCCATGGGTTTTAAAATAAAAATTTTCCATGGAAATCATACTTTAAAATTTAAAATAATGGTCAAAATATTAATAATAGTTTAAAAATAATAATGGTTTAAAAATAATAGTTTAAAAATAGCCGGGCTCTGATACCAACTTGTAACACCCCGGTTTTTGGTCACCGAGGTCGGGATGTCACCGCCACATCCCCCTAGTAAGACACGGTTTCTCCGAGCTTACTAAAGAGATGCAAGGCTATGTATTGCAGTATTTAAAAAGTATTTAAATCATTCAAGATAGCCCATACAATATAATTGGAAAATAATAAGAGTATAGCGCAGCGGTAATAATTGTTTAGTATAGTATCGCAGCGGAAAATATAAACAGGGCCGACATGGCCAAAACACGGGTTAAACAGGCCCGTTCAGAATATAGTCTAAAATACGAAGTTAAAAGCAAAACAAAGTTCCCAAAATCCCATGCATGATTCGTGCTCACACATGCTCATTCCACATATTCTGTAAGAAAAGGAATAAAAACGGTTTTGGTCAGCAAATTTGCTGAGTAAGTTAACACATGCATGATCGTAGGGTTTAAAAGCCATTAATTGAATAACTTACTAAAAACATGATAGTAACATAATATTTAATTTCATCTAATCAACTATCCAACAACATAATTTAGCTCAGGGCTCTAACACCTATCGCATGGTTTAAGATAATAGCCATAATTTAAATAAAGCATTTAAATAATTTAATTGGACAACAACATAGTTTAATCTAATTTAATTTAATTTAGAATCCCCATTACATCCCCGATTTGGTATTTCAAAGTTTCACGATAGCCTCGCGATGTCAACAAGTTTAGCCGGTAGCCCGGCGGCCGCAACCGTATCAGTCATACCCAGTACCACTCCGGAGCCTCGGGAAACCCATACGGATATTCACGAGAGTGTAGGCTCTATGTTTCGCCGTTTTGGCAATATCACATTTCAAGTTTAGCGCGCGGGGTCACCATCGTCCATTACGGCACAAAGTGAATCGTTAGGGGGCACCCTGCAGAGCACTCACCCCTAATTTTAATTTATCAAGTTTGTAAGGGGATTTAATTTTTAAAATCTGACTTCAATTGTATTTATTTAAAAATAATATCTCAACTCGTTTCAACTCTAAAGGTTAATTCCATGTTTCAACAAGATTTCAAGATTTTGTTTCCGGTAAACCACAGTTTACTCCAAAATTCGTCTAAAATCAGATTTAATTCTAAAAATTCCAAAATTTCGCATCTGACTCAGAAACGTCAAGATCTACAACTTTTGTGTTTTAATATTTTCAATCCGAGATACCTAAGTAGGTCAAAGTCACCAATTTTCGCATAAGAACAATTCTGTCCGAGTTTAATGTGACACAGTTTAAAGATTTCGAATTCTACCATATCAATTCAACTCCAAATTTAATGAAATTTGACAGAGATCATCTTAAGACAATTATCTACGACTTTCATGTTCGACCAAAGATCTAAAACAGTCTAGATCCTATGTCAAAAACGTGATCAAGATCATTCCTAAGTTCTGTCCAAGATTTCAAGATCTAGATTCAAACAGCTCGGTTCTGGTGGGTTTTCACATATCAAATCAACTCCAAAAATTCTCAAAAATTTACAGTAGGTAGATCTAAGTCTTAGAAACGTTTTTTGTGTTTTAAGTTTTTCCGTTTGAGTTCGTTTTAAGGTTCGGAAAAATTCATCAAATCTGTTGCGTCGGTAGAAAGTTTAGATTGACAGATTTTCGATTTCTTGATAATCTTTTAGTTTGAATGTTTTAATTCATCCCAAAACCATGTAAGAGTTAACTTACAGAGTTTATAAACGTCCGGGATCGTCTATTCGAAGGCGTGGCTTCCAGTCCACCGTTTCTTCTCTCCGTTCGTCGGGTTCTACGATCTAGATCCAATACGGGGTGTAGAAAGAAAAAGGAGATGATTAGGATTCGTTTTTGAATCGCTTATTGAATAAAGATTGGATCGAGACTTACCATGACTATGGAGATCTGAGAAAAATTCGTCCAACAGCGTTCGTCTTGGTTCCGTGCCTCCGACGACTCCGGATTTAGGGGTTCGAATGTGTAGAAGGTTGTAGGGTTTTGTAACCTTGTTCGGGGCTCCCAAGGGGTTTATTTATAGATTTCCCAAGCCCTAGGGCGTCCAACATCTGACCTAAGGGTCTTGGGTCGAGAGATGTTCAACCGAAAGTCGAAAAATCCGCGTTCGGGCGAGAGATTCACGCGACAGGCGAATCTGTCGCTTGGCGCGGTCGTGGCGCGCCCTTGCCCTTGTGACCGCGCGGCCACCGCGCCGAACTCGCCTGGACTTCGGTCCGGGCGGGTCGTGCGATCCGTCGTGCTTTTCCGCCTCTCTTTCGGGTTTCTATCCCTCTACGCTCCCGAATTCCGATTTCCGGGGTATCTTCGGGTTTCTACTTTCTCTCTAAATTTATTCTCGGGTCTAATTTGATGTTTTGGACTCGAATCCTCGAGTTCATTAGTGTCGGGTTTCGGTGTATAATTTATTTACCTTTAATCCATCCTTTTATTTAATTAAATTCCTTTAATTTCTTTTTAAGTAAAAATCTCATTTCTCATTTCCTTATCTTTATTTATTTCTTTATTTGCTGGATTCATTTATTTATTTATGGTATTTATTTTATTTATTATTTATTTATTTAATTATTGTTTTATTTTATGATGGAAAATTCACGGGTATTACAGTCTACCCTCCTTAAGAATCAACTTCGTCCTCGAAGTTGTGTTTCGACTTTTCTCGTGCTAAGGTCTTGTGTTTGTTTTATTATGTTGTGACTGAACTTAGAATTAAAACTTCTAAGCTGCCTACGTACCCGGTAAAGGGATCAAGCCATAACGTAGTTCAACAATTTACAAAAGTGCACGAAAAATAGGTGGTATGACATCCTCTCCCCCTTAAGATTGCAGTTATGTCCCCATAACTGTGTCGGTATCGGTTTGGAACAATGTCGGGTATCGTTCTCTCATGTCGGATTCTACTTCCCAAGTTTCCGTCTCACTTTCGTGGTTTGACCAAAGAACCTTGATCATTTTGACGGTTTTGTTCCTCGTTACTCGTTCCTTAGTATCGAGAATACACACTGGGACTTCTTCGTAAGTCAAATCTTCATCGAGGTCAATTATCTCCGATTGAAGTACATGTGTCGGGTCCGGCACATACTTCTTTAGTTGCGAGACATGAAAGACATTATGAACTCTATCTAAGTGTGGCGGTAAAGCCAATCGGTAGGCTAGAGTTCCGACTCGTTCTAGAATTTCGTAAGGTCCTATGTATCGAGGACTTAACTTCCCTCGTTTGCCAAAGCGCATCACCCCCTTCATGGGTGATATCTTTAGCATGACTCTATCTCCCACTTGAAATTCTAGGTCTCGTCGTCTCACGTCGGCATAACTCTTTTGACGGTCTTGTGCGGCTTTCATCTTCCCTTGAATCACTTTAATTTGTTGAGCCATGTCTTCGATAAGTTGTTGTCCCACTACCACGGACTTATCGTTTTCTTCCCAGCTCAATGGGCTTCGGCACTTTCGTCCATACAACGCCTCGAAAGGTGCCATGCGATGCTAGCATGGTAGCTATTATTATAGGAAAACTCAATCAAGGGTAAATGAGATTCCCAATTCCCTTTGAAATCCAACACACATGCTCTCAGCATGTCTTCTAGTGTTTGGATTGTTCTCTTGGTTTGACCATCCGTCATCGGGTGGAATGCGGTGCTCATTTTGATATGAGTACCGAGAGCTTTTTGTAACTCCGTCCAGAAATGAGAGACAAATCTACTGTCTCTATCGGAAATGATATCATGTGGTACTCCATGTCGTCGTGCCACATTATCAATGTAGGCTCGGGCCAATTGGTCCATAGTCCACGTGTCTTTCATTGGGATGAATATGGCTGTCTTCATTAGCCTATCCACAATCACCCAAATCTTGTTCATGCCTTTAGGTGATCGGGGTAATCCCGAGACAAAGTCCATTGAGATGCTATCCCACTTCCAATTTGGAATCTCTAGTGGCTGCATCAATCCTAAGGGTTTATGTCGCACTGCCTTAACTTTTTGGCAGGTGAGACACCTCGCCACGAAGTTCGCCACCTCCTTCTTCATTCCCGGCCACCAATAGATCTTCTTCAGATCTTTGTATAGCTTGTCACCTCCGGGATGTACGGAATATGGCGTGTTGTGCCCTTCCTCCATCAACCTTAGTTTCAACTCGGCACATTTAAGGGGCACACACCATCTCCCTTTAAAACGGATGCTTCCATCCTCGTGGACAGCAAATCCTATTGCCTTTCCTTCGGCAATATACCCTTTTATCTTCTCGAGTTTCGGGTCGCCCGGTTGAGCGAGTCGAATCTCGTCCAATATTGGAGTTTCTACGACCATGGCATTGACCGTTTCTCTCACTGTGCCAGGATGCACAAGCTCAAACTCCAATCTTGCCAACTCCATGTACAATGCCGGCGGAATTACCAACGAGTTTGTCCCGTGTTGGGTTTTCCTACTTAGGGCATCGGCTACCACATTCGCCTTCCCCTCGTGGTATGCTATCTCTAAATCGTAGTCTTTAATAAGTTCCAACCACCTTCGCTGTCTCAAATTCAACTCCTTCTGAGTGAATATATATTTCAAGCTCTTGTGGTCGGTGAACATTCGACACTTCCGCCCATAAAGATAATGTCTCCATATCTTTAGAGCGAAAACGACCGCTGCCAACTCCAGGTCGTGTGTCGGATAATTTTCCTCGTGAGGTTTTAGTTGGCGTGATGCATAGGCTACGACTCTCAAGTCTTGCATCAAGACACAACCTAAACCTTCCTTCGAAGCATTGCTATATACTTCGAAGTCACCATTCTCTGATGGTAGTGTTAATACGGGTGTGGTTGTGAGTCGTTTCTTCAGCTCTTGAAACGCAGTCTCACACGCTTCGGTCCACTCGTATTTTGCTCCTTTCTTCAGTAGCTGGGTCAAAGGACGTGTAATCCTTGAAAAGTCCTTCACAAACCGTCTATAATACCCGGCTAATCCAAGGAAACTCCTTATTTCCGTTGGACTCTTCGGAGTTGCCCATTCAGTCACGGCAGAAACTTTTGCCGGATCCACTGATACTCCGTCAGCGGATACTATGTGTCCGAGGAATGCCACTTCTTTCAACCAGAAATCGCACTTGGACAATTTGCCATATAGCTGATCGAGTAAACAGTAGAAGGTAAATTAAAAAAACAATTTTCGAGGCTCGCGCGGTGCCCGCGTGGTGGCGCGCGGAGACCGCGCGGCCAGGACAGTTCGAAAAAAAGGGCTCGCGCGGAGCGCGAGCCATTCCGCCCCATTTCCACTTCCGAGGCTTCTCCTAGTTTTCTCTCAAATTCGTTCTCCCATTCCCCGATTCTCTCATTCCCGGCTTCGATTTTCCTTTGCAAGGTATGCGTCTACTACCTCTACTTGTCAATTTCAGATTTTATGCCTTGTTTAGCCATCATCTTTGGATGAATTCCAAAATTAGGGTTTAGGGACAAGAATTGGGGGTTTGTTGTTTTTAGAGTTAATTTGTGCAATTAGCGAGTTTGGGCGATACTTGATGTTATTTTTGTTGATTAGGAAGTATTTGTGCAACAATGTATGCCTAGTTTGAGGAAGTTTTTACTAGATTCCATACTTTAAGGAAAGCATGAATTTCCCAATTTGTATTGGTGTTGTGGGCATGCAGATGAGTTCGTTGTCGTTGTTTTGTGCCCTATTATGATGATGAGTTATTGCCTAAGCAATTGTTTTGATTTGGGGACGTTCCCCATGTGTTTACAAGTAAACTTTGGTCTTGATTTATTGCGCACTCAACGTGTTTGACGAAATGCCCCAAAGAGGATTGGGATCTCCCTAGACATAGTCGTGGTTTGGTTATCTTCTTGGTCGCTCGTGTTAGAGCTCACACTTCATGTTCTTGTGTTTTTCTAGATTATGCTTAATGTAATCGCCGTGTAGGATTTATCCTTACATTTGGTATTTGTTGGATATCTGCAGGATGCTGCTTTTTCTGTGGGTTGTTTTGGCGTCACTCATGTGTCCCCCGAGGACCAGGAGACGAGTTGCTCAGCGCGATGAGGCTGGTCCCAGCACTGGCGCTCCGGCGATGCCTGATTTTGATGAGAGTGAGCCAGAGGAGGACGAGGAGCAGCGGGACCCTAAGCTCAAGGGTCTTCTCGATGAGGTGCGTCCCCATCGACACGACAGGTATCGGTTTGCTACTATGGCCTCTCAGGAGTTCTATTTCGACGAGCTTCGTCGGAACAGGTCTTATGTCCCGGAGAGAGGCATGGATCCTTGCCATATGGACGACGACAGGGTTAGTCCAGTTTTGGGTGTTCTTCAGTGGATTGGACTTGCGCGCCATCCCGAGGGCATCGCTTCTGGGTATTTAGCTATGGAGGTCATCGCCAACATTGGCGGTCTCGGGGAGAACAGCGACTTGTCTCGAGTCTGGGTTCGGGGTCGCCATCTAGATTTAGTGCTCGGGCGATCAACGTCTACTTCGGCCTTCCTGACGACGGTGTATTCCGGCCACAGTCTGAGGGTCGTATACCCCCGCCTGCGTGGGGTGTTTTATGTACCTTGATGGCTCCTTAGCTCGAGCATGATCATGAGCTGCGGTTGACGACGATGGACTCACCGTGGCGCGAGCTTGCTCAGATATGGTTAGGCCGTGTCCGGCCGATCACCCGGAGCCATATTGTTATAGACCACGTCTATGAGACCATCTGCTTCCTCGCCCGAGGTGGTAGGGTGAATGTTGGGGCTTGTATCGCGGACAACCTGAGGGGTATGCGCCGAGGACGAGGGAGCAGGGTGATTACCCACGTTCATCTTATTTGCGGCATGTGTGCGGCTCAGGGGATCCGTACGTCACCAGAGACGGATCCTTACGAGCTATCCGCGGGCGGCTACTACCGTATCCCTACCTACGCCCCTCGACGCAGTGCTCTTCGACGTGGGGCTCCTCCGGCTGTCCTTCGCCCGGAGCCCAACGGCGATGGTTTGATTCTAGTTGTCCCTCCTGAGCAGCCACCTCCGCCTCCCGCGGTTCCCCAGCAGGGCGCGGAGATGCCGCGGATAGTTCAGATGCTACAGGGTATGCAACTTAGTATGGATGCGGGGTTTGCTCGTATGGACGCTGGGTTTGCACCCGGGCAGGCTCGCTACGACGCTCTGGATGCCAGGATGGATCTATACCAGGCTCGCATGGATACGATCACTACGAGACAGCTGGAGCAGCAGGCCTCTATGACCGACATGTATGCCTACCTGCGTCAGATGGACGAGTATATGTGTCGTCAGTTCCCGCCTCCCGACCAGTGATCCTTTGTTTCTGCGTTTCCATCTAGGCTTGCTGTAGTAGTGTTTTATTTAGTTGTTTTCTTATGGACTGTACAAGGATGATCTTACTGATTATGTTTCGCAGTTTATGTTCCCGTTGTATCCTTGTTGTCTGATTTGACTGTTATCATTTAGAGAAAATGCGGTGGAACTGTTCCGGTTTTTTTTTTGGCTGAAGAATTCCAAAAAAAATCAACTCGCATTTCATTCCTTTAAAAGAAATTTAATACAAGTAATAGGATGCGCAAAATAAATGTACTATCTAAGATAAAGTATCTAAAAGATCTCTGCGTCTTCTGGCAGAGTAGCGGGGTCTTCCATAGGATCATCCTCATCGGAGACCTGGCCGGTGCCCAAGGGTCAATGAAACACTGGGGATGGTGGAGCGACGGCTTCCAGAACTGGGTCCGGTGACTCCTCCAGATGGTTCTCCACGGGGCTCGGGTTTGACGACGGGCGGACCATGTGGGGCCAGAGCCCAAGGGTCCCGTAGCGTCCATGGATAAGGCCGGATGGACTCTCTACTGGGGGTGTTGGGCTTCGTGGTCCCATCAAATGGTCTTCCACAGGGCTATATGGTACTACTATGTCAGTGAGGTCAAGCAGGTCCGTCCCTAGATCCTCGACTCTATCTATCACAGCATCGCTCCGTTCGGTGAGTTTTTGCACTTGAGTTTCTAAGTCTTTTATGCGATCTTGATCAGCGGCTCTCAAGTTCAGGAAGTGCTGGAGGTCAGCTTCCCTTAAATCTCCCATTTGGTGCAGATTTGCCTCCAAGTGAGCTATACGATTTTTCATTTGTTGTATGGTTTGTTGGGTGTCAAGGTGGGCGTTCATCATCTTGATCATCCACTGCATCATGTCTTGACTAGCCATCTAGCGCAAGCAAGAGATCTAAGTTAATATTCGCCAAGATCCTAGGTTCAATTCACCAAGATTCTAAGTTCAGGTTTCGCCAAGATTCTAAGTTCAAGTTTCACCCAGATTCTAAGTTCAAGTTTTGCCAAGATCCTAAGTTCATAGGAGAGATGCAATATGCAAATGCAAATGATATTTCCCCCCAATAATAATTTAATGCACCACATATATATATATTTTCCATGGGTTTTAAAATAAAAATTTTCCATGGAAATCATACTTTAAAATTTAAAATAATAGTCAAAATATTAATAATAGTTTAAAAATAATAATGGTTTAAAAATAATAGTTTAAAAATAGCCGGGCTCTGATACCAACTTGTAACACCCCGGTTTTTGGTCACCCAGGTCGGGATGTCACCGCCACATCCCTCTAGTAAGACACGGTTTCTCCGAGCTTACTAAAGAGATGCAAGGCTAGGTATTGCATTATTTAAAAAGTATTTAAATCATTCAAGATAGCCCATACAATATAATTGGAAAATAATAAGAGTATAGCGCAGCGGTAATAATTGTTTAGTATAGTATCGCAGCGGAAAATATAAACAGGGCCGACATGGCCAAAACACGGGTTAAACAGGCCCGTTCAGAATATAGTCTAAAATACGAAGTTAAAAGCAAAACAAAGTTCCCAAAATCCCATGCATGATTCATGCTCACACATGCTCATTCCACATATTCTGTAAGAAAAGGAATAAAAACGGTTTTGGTCAGCAAATTTGCTGAGTAAGTTAACACATGCATGATCGTAGGGTTTAAAAGCCATTAATTGAATAACTTACTAAAAGCATGATAGTAACATAATATTTAATTTCATCTAATCAACTATCCAACAGCATAATTTAGCTCAGGGCTCTAACACCTATCGCATGGTTTAAGATAATAGCCATAATTTAAATAAAGCATTTAAATAATTTAATTGGACAACAACATAGTTTAATCTAATTTAATTTAATTTAGAATCCCCATTACATCCCCGATTTGGTATTTCAAAGTTTCACGATAGCATCGCGATGTCAACAAATTGAGCCGGTAGCCCGGCGGCCGCAACCGTATCAGCCATACCCAGTACCACTCCGGAGCCTCAGGAAACCCATACGGATATTCACGAGAGTGTAGGCTCTATGTTTCGCCGTTTTGGCAATATCACATTTCAAGTTTAGCGCGCGGGGTCACCATCGTCCATTACGGCACGAAGTGAATCGTTAGGGGGCACCCTGCAGAGCACTCACCCCTAATTTTAATTTATCAAGTTTGTAAGGGGATTTAATTTTTAAAATCTGACTTCAATTGTATTTATTTAAAAATAATATCTCAACTCGTTTCAACTCTAAATGTTAATTCCATGTTTCAACAAGATTTCAAGATTTTGTTTCCGGTAAACCACAATTTACTCCAAAATTCGTCTAAAATCAGATTTAATTCCAAAAATTCCAAAATTTCGTATCTGACTCAGAAACGTCAAGATCTACAACTTTTGTGTTTTAACTTTTTCAATCTGAGATATCTAAGTAGGTCAAAGTCACCAATTTTCGCATAAGAACAATTCTGTCCGAGTTTAATGTGACACAGTTTAAAGATTTCGAATTCTACCATATCAATTCAACTCCAAATTTAATAAAATTTGACAGACATCATCTTAAGACAATTATCTACGACTTTCATGTTTGGCCAAAGATCTAAAACAGTCTAGATCCTATGTCAAAAACGTGATCAAGATCATTCCTAAGTTCTGTCCAAGATTTCAAGATCTAGATTCAAACAGCTCGGTTCCGGTGGGTTTTCACATATTAAATCAACTCCAAAAATTCTCAAAAATTTACAGTAGCTAGATCTAAGTCTTAGGAACGTTTTTTGTGTTTTAAGTTTTTCCGTTTGAGTTCGTTTTAAGGTTCGGAAAAATTCATCAAATCTGTTGCGTCGGTAGAAAGTTTAGATTGACAGATTTTCGATTTCTTGATAATCTTTTAGTTTGAATGTTTTAATTCATCCCAAAACCATGTAAGAGTTAACTTACAGAGTTTATAAACGTCCGGGATCGTCTATTCGAAGGCGTGGCTTCCAGTCCACCGTTTCTTCTCTCCGTTCGTCGGGTTCTACGATCTAGATCCAATACGGGGTGTAGAAAGAAAAAGGAGATGATTAGGATTCGTTTTTGAATCGCTTATTGAATAAAGATTGGATCGAGACTTACCACGACTATGGAGATCTGAGAAAAATTCGTCGAATAGCGTTCGTCTTGGTTCCGTGCCTCCGACGACTCCGGATTTAGGGGTTCGAATGTGTAGAAGGTTGTAGGGTTTTGTAACCTTGTTCGGGGCTCCCAAGGGGTTTATTTATAGATTTCCCAAGCCCTAGGGCGTCCAACATCTGACCTAAGGGTCTTGGGTCGAGAGATGTTCAACCGAAAGTCGAAAAATCCGCGTTCGGGCGAGAGATTCACGCGACGGGCGAATCTGTCGCTTGGCGCGGTCGTGGCGCGCCCTTGCCCTTGTGACCGCGCGGCCACCGCGCCGAACTCGCCTGGACTTCGGTCCTGGCGGGTCGTGCGATCCGTCGTGCTTTTCCGCCTCTCTTTCGGGTTTCTATCCCTCTACGCTCCCGAATTCCGATTTCCGGGGTATCTTCGGGTTTCTACTTTCTCTCTAAATTTATTCTCGGGTCTAATTGGATGTTTTGGACTCGAATCCTCGAGTTCATTAGTGTCGGGTTTCGGTGTATAATTTATTTACCTTTAATCCATCCTTTTATTTAATTAAATTCCTTTAATTCCTTTTTAAGTAAAAATCTCATTTCTCATTTCCTTATCTTTATTTATTTCTTTATTTGCTGGATTCATTTATTTATTTATGGTATTTATTTTATTTATTATTTATTTATTTAATTATTGTTTTATTTTATGATGGAAAATTCACGGGTATTACAGCCACCAACGCCAACTGCAAGTCTACCAAAATCCCAACATCCCAACATCAATAAACCCAAGTCGAGACGGTCTATCCACTTGTAACATTTGAAACAAGGACAAAGTAGCATACTAACCAAAAAACAGAAATGTAATCAGTGAGCACCTAGGCCACCTCCACCCAAGCCATCATCCCCATCTCCGTCGTTTGGGGAACGAGGCCTCCGCACCCCAAGTACCCGCTCCAGCTGCTAGGCCATGCTCATATGCTCCTGTGACAGCCGCTCAATCCTCTCAAGTGCAGCATCAAACAGCTCCTGTGTGACATACTCAGATGGGGGAGGAGGTGTGGAATCAACAGGGGCTAGCCGCCTAATCGCTCTGGCTATAGAGCCTATGCCATATATATTCCCCCGTTTGTCGGGGCCACCCGCAACATCGACGAACACGGCATCCGGGTCGAAGTTAGGCCCAATGTTGAGGTTCTGTGACAACTGTGTAGAGACAGCATTGAATTGGTCCTGCATTACAAGTGGAAGAAGATAAGGTTCAATTTAGTGTCAACTTGGTGAATTGAGACTATATTTTAATCGATCATTAGTAGATATACCTGAAGTCGCTCTGACGTCGGTGTGACCCAATTATCCTTTTTGTGTCCCCTCGTATGTGTGTGCTAATGAAGCTCGTGAAGATGGATAGGCCTGTTACGATCAGCAGACTGCACAAATTTTGCACAATATAAGTCTTCATTTTATACTAATAGGTGAAGAATGTTAACGAGAAGCATACCAGCTTATCGGCAGTGGCCAGATGAGACTTCGTGCCCGCTGTATGTGTGGGGAGGGCCGGTGCATCCTCCTGTCCCCGGCGGCGGTTCAACTTTCCCCGTTTTGATTTCTCCTTGAAGGCCGCCGAATCCCAAATGCGTCTCCAGTTCTGTGCAACCAACTCATCCGCCGGGTACGCCTTCTTCTTCTTTCGTATGTCTAGGGTGTAATCCTTATACCTAGCAATATTCAAACGGTGCAGTCAATTTATGTTATTTGTTGAACCGAAATGTAAATTTAACGCTAGAATTTACCGGGCAATATTCTTCTTCTCCCACTCCTTCCTCACAGCCAGAGCGTGCTCGGGGGCCCAGCGTGCTACTTTCTGCATGTTAATTTGGATCAAGATGCATACAACAATGATGGAACATATATATATCTTCTAAAAGTTGTATAATACCTGAAACTCGCCCCAGTAGAAGTCTTTGGTCTCCCGAGAGACCTTTCCCCAACTAATCCCATTCATGTCAGCACGCATGGGATAAATATCAGTGATCTTCCTGACCAGGGAGTTCGTGAACTCCATCCTATATGAAAAAATTGCTATGTTAAGCGTCGATCAAAGTAAACAAATAACCCAAAAAAATTAAAACGTAAATCACTTACACCCCATCCGATCTGGGCTCAACTAAGATCCTATCTGCTCCAATCTGGGCAGTGGGAGGTGCCTGTTGTGAACCGGAAGCAGCCCCAGATGCAGATCCCACCGAACCTGTTAAAGAATATAACATTTTGTGTCTTTAGAATATAACGAAACACTTAATCTGTATACATAGTACCTGGAGTGCGAGGCATAGGAGTCTCTAGGACGGGAGAAGATGTCTCCGGTATCTCACCGGGCTCCTCCTATGAGCCAGCTGCTACAACTGTGTTATAACAGATAAAATATGAGTACTCCAGGCTAATATATGGAGTTAACATTGAAAAATAGTTTAGATCATGCCATGATTTGTTTAAATTTATATCACAAATACCTGCGTTCGAAAGCTGATAGTCCTCCATCGCCGCTCGGATAGCTGACTGCAGTTGAGTCCCTGTGACGAAGTGCGGGGTCGCCGAACCACCGGATCTGGATCCGGATCCTGACCCACTGGGCGTCCTAGAAGACGCACCACGTCCTCGTCCCGACATCTGCAAGATTTATTTATCATTAGTTGCTACCTTTACAATTAAGTTCAATTAAGATATACATTTTGAATCTTAATAAGATTAGCAATTAGGTAGATCACATTTCAAACTTGAAAATCCTCATCCGAAGTCTCCTGTGATGGATCATCCGGATCAGAATCATTTGAGTTGGAATCTGTGCCTATCGATGATTCTGAATCACTACTCTCATCCCGCTGAAGTTCAACATATTGAACGTCGTCGTCTGTTAGGCGCTGTCGCGAGGAAGTAATGGTTATAGATTCAAGGCCAAGTTGTTCTGGGGCATCGACTTGGAATGCATCCACTTATACTGATGGACTAACTGTTATTACACCTCTCGGTTTGACTTTACACACCGCCAACCACTCATTTCGGCTCGCAACTGGTCTATTGTTTGGGAACGGTACGTAGCACAACTGTTCTGCCTGATTAGCAAAGATGAAAGGTTCGTATACGTTCAAAGAACTAGAATGATCTATTTCCACAAGTTTGTAGTTTGGGTGAGTGCGTGTCCCAATTCCTTCACGTGGGTCAAACCATCTACATTTGAAGAAGGTTGTTTGCTTAATAGGCAAAGCAGGGTACTTTATGACTATAATCTCCTCGATTATACCATAATAGTCTCCTTGGTTCTCCGACTTGATACATACACCACTGTTGTATGTCGCTCTGTGCCCACCGTGGGATTCTGTGTGAAATTTCATCCCATTAATAAAGTACATAGGATACGATGTAGCAACGGGAAGTGGGCCTTGTGCAACGTGAGCTATGCATGGATTGCCGGGGGATTTGCAGTCACATATTCCTCAAACCATTTTGGAAACTCCGCAGATTGTGCTAACCAAAGCTCCGGACCACCTATCCCAGGGCGTTTCTCCATCAACTTAGCAGTGAATTCGCTAAAATAAATATGAATTTAGGTTAATTGTCATATATTCCAAACGGTGCAATTATTACACATTGAATACAATCTAATATTGTTGAATGAACTTACTCGATAAATGGTTGCATCTTGATGCAGTTTAAGATTAGATAAATATGGATGGCTTTTGTAACACCCCGAAATTCATCCTCATAAGGTTTCAGAATGTTACCGCCACACTTGTCAGTCAGGCTCGCCCTTTGGCTAACTTAATTGACAAGTGTTACGGCTAAATATCTTCACATATAAATTTTTTTGTAATATGGACTTTACAAATAATTGCCAATTTTATAAAATATAGTCATAAGAAAATTTAAAGTACTTAATACCATAGTCATTGGTCTTTCTCACGCGGAAGCATAAACTAAAGGCAATATATAGGACATTAATATTTAAAAGTACGTGGTTCCTTAAAGCAACAATCTTTTGATGAAAGGTAATCCCATCCCCAAATGCTCATGTCATGAGATGCAGTTCATATGTCAGCTCCAATATCTGTAAAAAGATAACGCAATAACTTTTTATCAGTACAATGGTACTGAGTAAGTCAACCCGCTCCACTTTAAGAAGTGGGTTTTAAAATAGTGGTTGACACTCAAAAAATAATAATAATAATAATAATTTTCACTTTTTCTTTTAAAATGATCACACACATTACCTTTAACAAAATAAATAACTTTCATTCTTACCATTGTAGCAACTATGCACAATAGGACACCATTTTCCATATATCATATCATATCATATCGATCATAAGTCATGATCAGCATGCAGCGGACTCATATACAGACACACTCCGGAGCCTTGGGTAACCCATCACAGATACACCCAAGAGTATAGACTCATACATGCAACAATGCCGTTTTGGCACAATTTATCAACAATTCCGTCTTGGCATATTTAGAGGGGGAGGCCCCGCAAGACACATCCCTAGTGCATTAGCCCTCTATCAAGTATGGCATCTTACTCAAGTTAATAGTGCACAATGGATTTAAAAGTGTTTTTCACAATTTTCCACATAATATCCTCCTTAAAAGAGTTTTCAACAATTTCACGGGAGTAATCTCATAACAAGGGCATTCAATAATGCCAAATATCATTTCAACATTTAACTCCCATATCAATATCTCATAAATATGAAAATATCATTTCATGGATCTCAAAATCCAACAATTTCTCACTTGGACCAAAAATCAAGTTCAATATCGCAGTTTACGCCAAGTCAGTTTAAAAATTCATATGAAAGGCGATTGCTATGAAATTTAAACTGTAGATACTCAACACATAGTTGAAAAAGTTTCATGTTTTACACTTTTCAAAATAAGGTATGGAAACATTTCAAAAATTGAGTTCTTTTCAGAACATGTATTCTGCCAGAAATTCAATAGTGACTCTATAATTTTCAACAGGTTTTAAAAATAGTAATTCACGACTGAAAATTCTAACATTTTACCACAAGGTAGATAACACATAGATAAATATTTTTCATGAAGAAACCATTTGGCTTTGAGACACTTAAGACCTTCAAAAATGTGGATTTCAGAAAACACTATCAATTCTTAGATTTCAATAAAAAGAGATTTCGACCTTTCGATAAAGCGGATCCCATAACTTTTTCATACGATTTCTAAAAATTATAAAAGTTTCCAGAAATATACTCAACTCAATAAGGAACAAGTTTTATAAAGGAATCTTTGAGGGATATTCAACCAAAATAGTTTAAAAAGATGGATCATTACGTAAACGAAAAACTGACAGATTTTGGTATAATGTGGGAATTCTAATTTTGTATTCTTAAAACATGGATTGAGATCTCCAAAACTTGAAGTAGAGAGTGTTAATTTACTGAATTGATGTATAAGAGCAAGGAGATTCAAATATAATGGCCGTTATAACACAAGATTCGCACCACAAATTACGGGTTTCGCAGAAATTCGACAAATAGAGGGAAATCAATTTATAGTATAAAAATAAAAGATTTAGATCTCTAAGATACAAGTTTACAAAGAGGATATCTTACTAACAAAGTGTTGAGAAGAGTTAGAACTCTTAGAATGATGAAGGTTGCCAAGCCTACAAGACTCCACAATCCTTAAGATATGCTCACTATGTGGGAGAACTTTGAAGAATAAAATGTGTAGTGAATTTGGCTAATGAGATGGATAAGATTGGTGTGTTTGAAGGCTAGAAACTCCCTCTATTTATAGGCTAAGATTTGAACAATTGAACATGACACATTGTGAGAGTGATTACAACCTCACCAATCATCCAATTAAGTGTGTCTTGAGCAATAATGGTTAGAATATTTGTATCCACTCATTTGGTCCTTATAGCCTAACAAAGAGGCTATTAATTTGGGAGGCTATTAATTTTGTCCTTCATGTTGTATATTAACATAATGGTTTGCCTATTATGGAGGCTATTAATCTTGGTGGGTTCAAGAGATAATTGATCACCTTTCTTTGCTAGCCATTCATCCAAGACACTTGTTAATCATGTTGATTTTTCATCTATTTGTTTAGGAAGAAAATTTCTTGCAATTGCTTTTAACCTTATATTTGTGTAAGTAGTGTATCATGAAAATGATTGAAGTATTAGCTTGTCTAGAAAAATCATTATTCTTGCCATTATTTAGTGGCATACATTTATACTCAATGAGTTGGATATGATAATATAATATTTATTTATTTATTTCAAGTATTGTATTTATATTAATGTGCTTTCAAAATAATAATATACTTGCATGGTTTTATTTTATTTACAACAATACTCAAACCACAAAATCTTCATGTCATCATTAAATAAAAATTATAATCTATGAATATATTTACTTATATATAAAAGTTAATTCTCATAGATTCATATAAAAACTCATATTTTTATTTTTATAAAAATTTATTCCATAATGAATATTAAAATACTTAAAATATTCACATACTATCCTCATAATAATTTTCAAGACCAATGTGTATATATATAAAAACTTATATATATAATTTAAATAATAGATTTAAAAAATAGTCCATAAACTATATAATTCTATTACCCTTGATATTGAAATTCATATTTCTTTTGGAGAAGACAAATTTACATATATAATTTTACAAGTGTTGTTTGAAGAAAAAAATCAATATACTAATTCTTTAAGCAATTGTTTAAATATTTAATAAAAGTCTACTTAATGAATTAAAATTATTTCGGGTAATTTCTATGGTATTACAATCCACTCTCCTTAAGAATCAACTTCGTCTTCGAAGTTTTAATGAAAACTACTATGGCAATCTAATATGCGGAATACAAGATAAAAGTTAATGGAAATGAAAAAAAATTTAGGAGATTTTGAACATACCCTATCAAGATTGTGTCGGGTGGTTACATCCTCCTCCCCTTAAGCATACAGTTATGTCCCCATAACTGTTATTTGGTCGTTTAAAAAGAGATTGGGGTAGCGTTGCTTCATATCATCCTCTAGTTCCCATATTGCTTCTTCCGTACTATGATTGGACCAAAGTACTTTAACAATCCGGGTGGTCTTGTTCCTTGTCGTTCTTTCTTTGATGTCGAGTATTTGGATTGGATACTCTTCATAAGTTAGATCTTCTTTGAGTTCAATTACTTCCTATTGAAGTACATGGGTTGGGTCATGCACATATTTCTTTAACTGTGAAACATGGAACACATTGTGCACTCGAGATAGTTGTGGCGGTAGGGCTAGTCTATATGCCAGGGTTCCGACTCGTTCTAGAATGTCATATGGTCCAATATATCGAGGACTTAACTTTCATCGCTTTCCAAAACGCATCACTCCTTTCATAGGTGATATTTTCAGCATAACCTTATCTCCAACTTGAAATTCTAGGTCTTGTCGCCTAACATCGGCATAACTTTTTTGTCGATCTTGTGCTGCCTTCATTTTCCCTTGGATCATCTTGATCTGTTGGGCCATGTCTTCAATGAGTTGCGGCCCAACCACAATAGAATTCTCACATTTTTCCCAACATAATGGGCTTCGGCACTTGCGTCCATAGAGTGCCTCAAACGGTGCCATGCCTATACTAGCATGATAGCTGTTATTGTAAGAGAACTCTATCAAAGGTAGATGGTTTTCCCAACTTCCTTTAAATTCAAGAACGCATGCTCTCAGCATGTCCTCCAGTGTTTGGATTGTTCTTTCTGTTTGTCCATCCGTCATCGGGTGAAAAGCGGTGCTCATTTTAATTTGGGTACCAAGAGCTTCTTGCAGCTTAGTCCAAAAATGAGAGACGAATCTGCTGTCTCTATCAGAGATTATATCATGTGGCACTCCATGTCGTCGAACCACGTTATTGATATATGCTCTTGCTAATTGATCCATAGACCATGTATCCTTCATTGGTATGAAGATCGCAATCTTTGTCAATCTATCAACAATTACCCAAATTTTATTCATTCCTTTTGGTGATCGTGGTAGTCCTGAAACAAAATCCATTGATATACTATCCCATTTCCAACTTGGGATTTCCAATGGTTTCATGAGTCCTAAGGACTTCTGACGTACTGCTTTAACCTTTTGACAGGTTAAACATCTAGCCACAAACTCAACAACCTTATTCTTCATCCTTGGCCACCAATAAACCTTCTTTAAATCCTTATAAAGCTTATCACCCCCTGGATGTACTGAATACGGGGTGTTGTGGCCTTCTTCCATTAATCTTCGTTTTAGCTCTACGCATTTATGCGGTACGCACCATCTCCCTTTGAAGCTAATGCTTCCATCCTCATGGATTGCAAAACCAATTGCTTTTCCTTCAGCAACCTTCTTCTTGATCCTTTCAAGCTTTATGTCGCCTGGTTGAGCATTGCGTATTTCATCAAATACCGTAGATTCAATGGTCATAGCATTAATGACATTTTCCACAGTTCCATAATGGACTAGCTCCGTGTCTACCTTGACCAAGTCCATATACAGTTCCGAAGGTAAGATAAGAGTATTTGCCACGTGTCGAGTCTTGCGGCTCAACGCATCTGCGACCACGTTAGCTTTCCCTTCATGGCAGGCGATGTCCAAATCATAATCCTTGATCAACTCTAACCATCTGCGTTGCCTCATGTTTAACTCCTTCTGAGTAAATACGTATTTAAGGCTCTTGTGGTCGGTGAATATCCGACAAGTTCGTCCGTACAAGTAGTGTCGCCAAATCTTTAATGCGAACACTACCGCTGCTAATTCTAGGTCGTGCGTCGGATAATTCTCCTCATGAGGCTTCAATTGTCGTGATGCATATGCAATGACTTGCTGTTGTTGCATTAAAACACACCCTAGCCCCTCTTTTGAAGCGTCACTATACACTTCAAAATCTCCATTCTCTGTTGGCAATGTTAAAGTTGGTGCTGTCGTGAGGCGTTTCTTTAACTCTTGAAATGATGATTCACACTTTTCTGTCCATTCATACTTCAAGCCTTTCTTCAAAAGTTGAGTCAGAGGTCGTGCAACTTTGGAAAAGTCCTTGACGAACCTCCTGTAATATCCAGCCAGTCCAAGAAAACTTCTCACTTCTGTTTGATTAGTAGGCGTAGGCCACTCGGTGATTGGTGATATTTTTGCTGGGTCAATAGAAACTCCATCAGCTGATACAACGTGGCCTAAAAATGCTACTTTTTCTAACCAAAAGTCACACTTGGACAACTTGGCATAGAGTTGGTGTTTCCTTAATGTCTCTAGCACCTGATGCAAGTGTTGCTCATGCTCTTCATTGCTCTTTGAATATATCAAGATGTCGTCGATGAAAATGACTACGCATTGATCTAAAAATTCTCGAAACACATCATTCATGAGATTCATGAATACTGCTGGGGCATTTGTTAGCCCAAATGACATCACTGTAAATTCGTAAAGTCCATAACGTGTCCTGAACGCAGTTTTCGGAATATCCTTTTCAGCGATTCCCAGTTGATGATAACCGGATCGCAAATCTACCTTGGAGAATACCGTTACACCTTTAAGTTGATCGAAAAGGTCATCAATCCTAGGTAACGGGTATTTGTTTTTAACCGTTACCTGATTTAAAACTCTATAAATGATACAAAGATGTAACCCTCCATCTTTCTTCTTGACGAATAAGATTGGTGCTCCCCACGGCGACGTGCTAGGTCGTATATACCCCTTTTGTAATAATTCCTCAAGTTGTTCCTTGAGTTCATTCATTTCTAGGGTTGACATGCGATAAGGAGCTTTTGATACAGGTTCTGTTCCGGGAAGTAGATCGATTGTAAACTCGACTTCACGTTCTGGAGGCATTCCAGGAATTTCTTCTGGGAATACATCTGGATACTCCCTCACTACTGGAATGTCATCAATTTTATTCTCCTTTATCTTGAGGTTATGGATATAGCATGCATAAGGCATATATCCTTTTTGCATAAGATTATAAAATTTTAAAGCATTTACTACCTTAGTCTTACGTTTGGGGAGTTGGACATAGTAGTTGACCTTTTTGTCTCTCGTCTTAGACAGTGAAATTGTGTGTTTTTGACACTCAATTACCGCTTTATATTGGGTAAGCCAATCCATTCCCAATATAATATCAAAATCTTTAAGGTCAAATTCTACTAAGTTTGCATAGAACTCAAGGTTCTTAATGACTATAGGAATCCCATCGTATCGTTTGGTGCACGATACAATTTTTCCCGAAGGCAACTGAATTCCTAAGTTAATCATTTTAGGTTTTGGCATCTCTAATTCAGGCAAGATTTTAGAAGAGATAAACGAACAACTTGCTCCAGAATCAAATAAAACCTTAACAGGCACACTTAAAGCCGTAAATGTACCTGTTATCACATCCCCTTGAGTTGAAAGATCTGCCTGATTAATAACATTGAGCCGCCCTATAGGTGCTCCATGGTTCCCTTGTTGGTTTCTATTTTGCTGAGGCCTCTGTCCTTGATTATTTCCGTTTCGCACATCCTGATTATTTGGCTGAGTGGGGATATTGATAAAGTCATCTCTTTTTGTAATATTTTCAATGTGGGTCTTACACTCCTTCCTCATATGACCTTCTCGGCCACATCTATAACATGTACCCGGCTTGGGGCATCCTCTAGCCAAGTGGGGCTTGTTGCATTTTGGGCATTGTGGTATGTACCCTTCATGGTTTCTAGTACCATTGTTGCCCCCTCCTTTGTTTCCCTGGACGGGTCGATTCTGCCCACCTCGAATATTGCCTTTATTGTTGCTGAGGTGGTTGTTGTTGTTGCTACTTCCTCGGTTGTCCCGAATCCTCCTTTCCTGTCCTTGGAACCCGCGGCTAGACTCCCCGGCTTTTCTCTTCATCTGTTTTACACGAGAAACTGCGACAGCTCGATCGTAGATCGCTTGGAGGGTAGGATACTGAACCCCAGCCACCACTTCTCTAATGGAGAGGTTTAATCCCATTTCGAACTTCTGTGCCTTCTCGGCATCGGTGGAGACTAACTTAGGAGCAAATCTGACTAACTCCTTGAATCTGACATAGTATTCTTGTACAGATTGTGCTCCTTGTTGTAACGATAGAAACTCTTCATACATTGCTGCTTTGGTACTCATCGGGTAAAACCTTTCTCTTAGAGCTTCTGTAAAGTTTTCCCATGTATACTCCTCATGATCATCTAGCTCTCTCTTCTGTAACTGCCACCAGTCATCTGTGTCACCTCCTAAAAAGTACGAGGCTACAGTAATCTTCTGCTCATCTGGGCAACGAGTCGCCTCGAGTAGCTTGTTGAAACTTTTTATCCAATCCTCCAATTTAGTAGGGTCCTCCTGCCCATCATAACGAGGTGGTCTGTATTGGTTCACCACTGCTAGGTGATTGAGTTGGGCTTGAGGTGGCGGCACAACTGCTGTGGCTTGATTAATTTGACCCTGACCCAAGGCAATGAGCATTTGCTCAATGATCCTTAGGTGATCATTGTCAAGCGAGTTTGGCGTGTTTCGATTCTGAGGGGTTTGGTTGTTGGGTGCTCCCTGATTAGGAGGTACCATGTTGTGTCCAACGCCCTGATTGTTGGTGATGTCAGGGTGATGTATGTTGTGTGCAGGTGGTACAGCTTGTTGATTGGATACACCCTGTGCTGCTGGCACTTCGTGGTTAGTCATGTTTGGATTTTGGTGTGGCTCCATGTTGTTGAGGGCATTAACACTTCGGAGGGTTTTTCTAGTCCTTGCACGGGGTGTCATTCTGCTAAGGATGGTTAAGCAAAAGTGAGTTCAAGTCTAAGGGATGATTATGTCCTAAAACTCGTTAGGTCATAGTATAAGAATGAGTTAACGCAGAAATGTCTAAGTTAGGAGTATGACTTTATTTAGAGATTAACCAGAAGGAATGAAATAACAAGCTTTATTTCATAAATCTAGAAAATATTACAAGATAGAGAATTTAAAAAGAGCACTTATGATAAGGTCAACTGACTTAGTATATCATAACAATATATATATATATATATATTTAAAATTTTATAGAAAATGATGCATGCTCATGAATGCATATGTCCCCACCCCAAAAATAATTTCGAAGTTTCAAAATTTAACATAGCCCATATGGGCCTTTGAAAAATATTTTGCATATTTCTTTCTCAAAATGGACTTTTTTTTTATTTTAAAATTCATAAACCGGAGTTAAACTGTCGCATCCCTTAGTTAAGCTCGCCTTGTTGCTAACTTAACCAAGAAATGCTAAGATTAGAGGGTACCGCCTTCTAAGTAATTTGCCAACTAGTTAAAATATATAGCTACAGAGTTGCATTCCTAGGAAAGACTGGTAGAGCCACCGGCTGACGGGCAATCTTTAAAAACCAGACTCCTTAGACAGAATCACCTCATGTAGCTCTATATTTAACAGTTTACAAATACTTAGAGTTTAAAAATACGCTCTGATACCACTCTGTAACACCCCGAAATTCAACCTCATAAGGTTTCAGAATGTTACCGCCACACTTGTCAGTCAGGCTCGCCCCTTGGCTAACTTAATTGACAAGTGCTACGGCTAAATATAAATTTTTGTAGTATGAACTTTAAAAATAATTGCCAATTTTATAAAATATAGTCATAAGAAAATTTAAAGTACTTAATACCAGAGTCATTGTTCTTTCTCACGCGGAAGCATAAACTAAAGGCAATATATAGGACATTAATATTTAAAAGTACGTGGTTCCTTAAAGCAACAATCTTTTGATGAAAGGTAATCCCATCCCCAAATGCTCATGTCATGAGATGCAGTTCATATGTCAGCTCCAATATCTGTAAAAAGATAACGCAATAACTTTTTATCAGTACAATGGTACTGAGTAAGTCAACCCGCTCTACTTTAAGAAGTGGGTTTTAAAATAGTGGTTGAAGCTCAAAAATTAATAATAATAATAATAATTTTCACTTTTTCTTTTAAAATGATCACACACATTACCTTTAACAAAATATATAATTTTCATTCTTACCATTGTAGCAACTATGCACCAGAGGACACCATTTTCCATATATCATATCATATCATATCGATCATAAGTCATGATCAGCATGCAGTGGACACATATACAGACACACTCCGGAGCCTTGGGTAACCCATCACGGATACACCCAAGAGTATAGACTCATACATGCAACAACACCGTTTTGGCACAATTTATCAACAATGCCGTCTTGACATATTTAGAGGGGGAGGCCCCGTAAGACACATCCCTAGTGCATTAGCCCTCTATCAAGTATGACATCTTACTCAAGTTAATAGTGCACAATGGATTTAAAAGTGTTTTTCACAATTTTCCATATAATATCCTCCTTAAAAGAGTTTTCAACAATTTCACGGGAGTAACCTCATAACAAGGGCATTCAATAATGCCGAATATCATTTCAACATTTAACTCCCATATTAATATCTCATAAATATGAAAGTATCATTTCATGGATCACAAAATCCAACAATTTCTCACTTGGACCAAAAATCAAGTCCAATATCGCAGTTTACGCCAAGTCAGTTTAAAAATTCATATGAAAGGCGATTGCTATGAAATTTAAACTGTAGATACTCAACACATAGTTGAACAAGTTTCATGTTTTACACTTTTCAAAATAAGGTATGGAAACATTTCAAAAATTGAGTTCTTTTCAGAACATGTATTCTGCCAGAAATTCAATAGTGACTCTATAATTTTCAACAGGTTTTAAAAATAGTAATCCGCGACTGAAAATTCTAAAATTTTACCACAAGGTAGATAACACATAGATAAATATTTTCATGAATAAACCATTTGGCTTTGAGACACTTAAGACCTTAAAAAATGTGGATTTCAGAAAACACTATCATTTCTTAGATTTCAACAGAAAGAGATTTCGACCTTTCGATAAAGCGGATCCCATAACTTTTTCATACGATTTCTAAAAATTATAAAAGTTTCCAGAAATATATTCAACTCAATAAGGAACAAGTTTTATGAAGGAACCTTTGAGGGATATTGAACCAAAATAGTTTTAAAAGATTGATCTTTACGTAAACGAAAAACTGACAGATTTTGGTATAATGTGGGAATTCTAATTTTGTATTCTTAAAACATGGATTGGGATCTCCAAAACTTGAAGTAGAGAGTGTTAACTTACTGAATTGATGTATAAGAGCAAGGAGATTCAAAGATAATGGCCGTTATAACACAAGATTCGCACCACAAATTACGGGTTTCGCTGAAATTCGACAAATAGAGGGAAATCAATTTATAGTATAAAATAAAAGATTTAGATCTCTAAGATACAAGTTTACAAAGAGGATATCTTACTGACCAAGTGTTGAGAAGAGTTAGAACTCTTAGAATGATGAAGGTTGCCAAGCCTACAAGACTCCACAATCCTTAAGATATGCTCACTATGTGGGAGAACTTTGAAGAATAAAATGGGTAATGAATTTGGCTAATGAGATGGATGAGATTGGTGTGTTTGAAGGCTAGAACCTCCCTCTATTTATAGGCTAAGATTTGAACAATTGAACATGACACATTGTGAGAGTGATTACAACCTCACCAATCATCCAATTAAGTGTGTCTTGAGCAATAATGGTTAGAGTATTTGTATCCACTCATTTGGTCCTTATAGCCTAACAAAGAGGCTATTAATTTGGGAGGCTATTAATTTTGTCCATCATGTTGTATATTAACATAATGGTTTGCCTATTATGGAGGCTATTAATCTTGGTGGGTTCAAGAGATAATTGATCACCTTTCTTTGCTAGCCATTCATCCAAGACACTTGTTAATCATGTTGATTTTTCATCTATTTGTTTAGGAAGAAAATTTCTTGCAATTGCTTTTAACCTTATATTTGTGTAAGTAGTGTATCATGAAAATGATTGAAGTATTAGCTTGTCTAGAAAAATCATTATTCTAGCCATTATTTAGTGGCATGCATTTATACTCAATGAGTTGGATATGATAATATAATATTTATTTATTTATTTCAAATATTGTATTTATATTAATGTGCTTTTAAAATAATAATATACTTGCATGGTTTTATTTTATTTACAACAATACTCAAACCACAAAGTCTTCATGTCATCATTAAATAAAAATTATAATCTATGAATATATTTACTTATATATAAAAGTTAATTCTCATAGATTCACATAAAAACTCATATTTTTATTTTTATAAAAATTTATTCCCTAATGAATAATAAAATACTTAAAATATTCACATACTATCCTCATAATAATTTTCAAGACCAATGTGTATATATATAAAAACTTATATATATAATTTAAACAATAGATTTAAAAAAATATTCCATAAACTATATAATTCTATTACCCTTGATATTGAAATTCATATTTCTTTTGGAGAAGTCAAATTTACATATATAATTTTTACAAGTGTTGTTTTGTAGAAAAAAAATCAATATACTAATTCTTTAAGCAAGTGTTTAAATATTTAATAGAAGTCTACTTAATGAATTAAAATTATTTCGGGTAATTTCTATGGTATTACAGCTTTCAATTCTACTTCTGTCAAACGCCTCTTCTTCGACTTTCCCTGGGGACGTCCCGCGTGTTTGAATACACTAGGCAGGCGTGCATCAAAATGTTGTAAGCCACCATCATCATTCCTTGGCACATTCCTACCTCGGGTGAACACATGCTTCTCAAAGTAATGAAAGCAAAAATTTGAGGCCTCCCGCACCATATATGCGTTGTAAATACTACCTTCAACATGTGCTTTGTTGCGCACGGTTCTTTTCAACCGATTCAAATACCTAAGAAAAACAAGAATTATATTCAATATGAAGAAACATACATCAAAAAAATACATTGTTTCATTTACCTCTCGTAAGGATACATCCACCTGAACTGAACGGGACCGGCAATCCTTGCTTCGTAAGGTAAGTGGATGGGAAGATGTTCCATACAGTCGAAGAATGCCGGGGGGAATATCGTTTCTAACTTACATAGAACCACTGGAATACCGGTCTCCAATTTCTGTAAGTCTTCTATTGTAAGTGTTTTCGCAGTCAGGGTACGAAAAAAATTACTTAGTTCTGTGATCGGTTCCCAAACACCCTTGGGAAGCAAATCCCGCCATCCTATCGGTAGTAGACGCTGTAGGAAGATATGGCAATCATGACTTTTAATTCCAAACATTCGATGTTTATTCATGTCTATGCATCTGCCCAGGTTCGATATGCATCCATCGGGAAACCTTAACCCTGCAACCCACCTCAAGAATACATCACGCCTCTCCTTATCCATTGTATAAACGACTTTAGGATATCGGCCGGAACGACTGTCTCTATGCAGTTTAGGCCGATTACACAGCCCCATGAGGTCCTCATGATAATGGCCAAAATTGACCATTATTTTCAATCTATTTCCGTGTCTAATACAGACATTTGATCGCATTCCGGTCTTATTTTAAATAAGAAAGCAGTTGAATTTGACAAATATATGCAAGTTTGTATAAATAATAAACTGGTATTAGAAAATACAAAAATATTGTTATTTTTATTAAATTTATGTTAAAAAAAACCAAAAACATGATAAAAACATTAAAAATCCCACACTTGATAAATTATGGTTTGGTGGTATTTGCTCGGTGGAACACGGGTCCATTAAACGAAACACAAACCAAATAATCAAGTGGACTAAATATCCATATGTTTATTTACTTTACATTTTGATGTATATATTTATTTTTATTTGTTTATTTTTGTTTCTATTTTCTGCTTTAATTAAAAATAATTAGTCCTCTAATCTTTAATTAATTGCAGGTGTTTTAATTTAATTTGGTCCAGTCCAATCCAATTTCCAAAGTCCAAAAATCCCTAAGCCCACCAACATTGGCCCAATACCACCCTTGGCCCAACCCTAAAACTAAACCCCAAACCCTAACCCCTTATTTTCCGGCGCCGCCAGCCACCGCCGGCCACCTTTTCAGGCCATCCCTCCGGCCACTTCCTTTCTCATCTCCACCATCTCCTCACCCCATTCCAGAACCACCACCAGCCATCTATTCCTCTGGCAGCTCCGACCACCGCCTGTCACCACCCTTCCGCCACCATCCCTTCCGGCCACCCCATCTTCATCCAAATCCGCCAACCTCCGCAAGCTCCGGCCGCATCCCTCCGCTCCAGTCGTCGGCCAGCATCACCTCCACCTCGGTCTTCCCGCTGCCAGCGCCGCCGGCCACCTTCGCCGGCGCCTCCAGTCATCTCAACAGCCGCCTCATCACCACCATTTCCTCCTCCTTCCCGCCGCCGCTGCCTTCCCCATTCTGTTCTCAACTCCGGCGAGCCCCAACCTCCATTTCCAGATCCAACACCCCACTGCTGCCTCGCCGCACCAGCCACAATTTCCACCTCTCATTCTCCAACCAAGATCCGGAGCCCATCTCCGCCACCCGCAACAGTCACCTTCAACTCCACATCCGTCTCCGGCGAGGGAGCAACAACCGAGTCCGCCACCATCTCACCCATCTCCGGCCAACAACTCATCGTCTCCGAAGCCCCATCCATTTCCGGCGAGCTTCCCTCAACCCCAGCCTCCATTCCGACAGCCACCTCCGGCGTCCTCATATCCGCCGGCCACCACCATCCTCAATTTGAAACTGAAAGAAAAAATGAAGAAAGAAGAAGAAGAAAGAAAGAGAAATGGGAGAGGAAAATGAGACAGATCCATGGAAGAGAGGAAAGAGGAGAGAAAAGAAAATTGGGAACAAGGAAAGAAATAAAGGAGGAGAGAGAAAAGAATACACATTACGACGCTGAAGAGAGCTGCTACGACGCTACACAAAAGAGCTACGACGCTGAACCAAAGCATTACGACGCTAGACGACGCTGAACAAAAGAGCTACGACGCTATACAAAAGCAGCTATGACGCTAGTGTAGCGTCGTAAAGAGGGACTGCGTCGTAAGCCCCAATTTAAATTTCCCCATGTGCCAAATGACTCTGGAAGTCCCAGGACCGGAGGTCCCGTAGGAACAAACAAGTTTGGTTTCTTCTTCCTGGACTCCGGCTCCTGTCCTCTCCTACTCAGTTAATGGCCTAATGGGCCTAGGGTTTTATTACTCATCTATAAATAACTGCTTCCAGCTCGTTGAACAGTAGCTCCCAATTTTTTGAACAGTGCAGCCATGCTGCTGGGATGCTCCAAAAAAATCAAAAAATCAAGATAGTTTAGTTTAATTTTTGCCATGTAATTTTATTTTTGTTAATTTTAATTATAGATTGGTTAGTAAATTTCTGTTTGAACCTTTTTAGAGTAGCCATCTTTTTATATTATTTTCAACTTTTTAGTTTAGATCTTGTTCAAAAACTCAAATAATGGGTATTATTGGACCTTTTGATATTTTCTACCATGTTATTGAAGGAAAATGTTTCCCAAGAAATCTGTATGGATTTTAAATCCATGGTTTCTTTACTGTTTGGGTTTTGTATTGTGGGTCACTTGACCACTTTTTATTTTTTTTCTTTGTTTTAGTTAGGTTTTAATGTTTTAGTAGATTTAATAATATGCACAAACACTTGATGTTCATCCCTTTATAGATTTATTAGTATAGTTTAGATTTTATTTTTGCTTAATGGTTGTTTTTATTACTTTTTAGTTATTTTTCTTACTTTATTTTATTTTCCATTTTATTTTCTAGTTTTAATGAGATAGATCTAAAAAGTGGAAGGTATTTTTGTGTTTGTGCATATCTAAAAACTTGAAAATAGGGTTTGCAATCGCATAGATTGCATTACCCGACCAACACTTATGTTCTGGGCTAGCTATGACGCTAACAGCCCTACGACGCTAACCAATGTTAGCGCCGTAGGTGAGGTTTTACGTCGTCGTTGCTTCGGACTTAAGCAAAAATTTGTACTACGACGCTAAGCTTACGACGCTATCCAAGTATAGCGTCGTAGTTCTTGTCTAGGGTCGTAGTACACCAAAATACTTTCATTCTCACAAAAACCCACCTACGACGCTACACCCACGACGCTGTCCTAGGATAGCGTCGTAATTTAGTGTATAGCGTCGTAGCATCCCTACTCTTTCAAAACCATCTCTTCTTACTACGACGCTAAACCCTACGACGCTAACTTTAGTTAACGTCGTAGGACATACTTAGCGTCGTAGCATCCCAATTTCTAAACCTCCATGAACGACATCAACACTACGACGCTATCCTAGGATAGCGTCGTAATCATGTGTAGCGTCGTACATAACCCTTTAACTCCAAAATTTTCGCATCTTCTTTCACCAACCCATGACGACGCTATCCTAGGATAGCGTCGTAATATCTGTCTAGCGTCGTAATTGGCTTTTTTGCCAAATTTTCCATTTCTCCATTTCTCTCACTTAATTAATTGAACCTTTATATTAATATTTTGAGGTTGAAATCCAATGATCTCAACCCATGATTAATTTGATATAAAGAACTTTGTTCAATATTCCATTAAAAGATTTTTCTACAAAATTAAACTCTAATGATCTAAGTATATAATCCGGTTTGTAATTAATTAATTAATTATGGAATGAGTTATTATTTAGACATAATGAGTAATTATGGATTAATTTCCATACCCTTGCATGAGAAACCAATGTCTCTCATACAAGATGACCCAAAAATATTTTCTTTTATTTATTTTGTCTTTGTCCGTATTGTGTGAAATGAATAGTGAAAAATATCATAGAATAATGTTGGCGAACGGTCCCTTTACCAATGAAGTAGCCCGTAGTCTGTGTATTAATTACTATTTGTTATTTTGCATGGTTTAGATAGTGACTGACGAGGTCAGGCGAACGGTCCTCTTACCGGGAAATGAAGTAGCCACTCAGTCAGTCCCTGTCTGAATACAGTTTTATTTTCTTATTTTATTTTCAAACCCAAATCTCAAGTTGTGCTAACGCTAGTTGACATAGGTCAATGTCATCTGGTAATTAAGACAGTAAGAGAGCATGTAGGTTTTCATCCCAATACACAGACAGTGAGTGGTCTGAATGACAGCGACCACTGTCATTTTGATCAGTTTACTGTCTAAAATCATCCCACCTGGAATATCAGATGTTTGCAGTCCAGATTATCCTGATTATTTTTGTCATCTTTTTAGCCAAATAAATTCTTCTTAACTCAGGCTATTTCATCTTTGTGTAACAAATTCTGTCTAAACCCACTTTATATTTTGGGTTGATTTAATTTTACACTTCCTTATAAAATTATGCATGATACTATTATGTAAATATTGTGGTCATAATTATTTTGGGATCCTTCCCTTGGACATAGAAGTCTTAGTTTTTAAATCAGATGTCTCATAATAAATTTCCAACAAAAATTCATTTATAAAATCCGGATCTGAGTAAGGGATAAATTCCTCAGTTATGTTTAGCTCATATTCTGTCAAGGGTTAAATTTTGGGAAATTAGAAGCAGAGTCAGCGATTAGGTCTCATCTAGACTGAAAGGGTCTGTGTTCTTATTGAGAGTCTAGTACCTGTTTAGGGAATGATTTTCAAATCGATTATTTTCCGAAATTGCTGTGTATTGGGAATTTAGTCTTAACTATCACACCGAGATGGGATCCACTTGGATTCAAATACAGTGTGTTAGATAATTCTAGAGGAACAATACATAGGCCTTGGTTATTTTCTAAGATAGGGTTAAGTTTCTTTCAACTGCTATCCTCTTCTGCCAAAGCCTATTTTTGAGTCCTGAGTGAGTGCATCCAGAACGAACTAAGCTATTAGTTCGTTTCATTAGTTTGTATCTCATAACCACCTGAAAGGAAGTGAACACTACGAGCGGTTCACCGAGATCCGGGAATTCTTGATCCACGTCCGGTCATCCTGACTGGGGGCTTTCGTTTACTACCAGTACGAAGCTTTTGAAACTCCCGAGTGATAGGATTTTAAATGCTTTCTTTTAATCGCTTTCGTAGAGGTCACTCGGACGTGTCATTAGATCTTCTAACTGCTACTAGGACTGAGAGTTAAGGGATAGTTCAGGGCTTAATTAGAATCTTTGGGTGTGACATGGGGAATGATGGGAGTACTTGGCATCTCAATAAATGATTTGTCAGGTGTTGCTTGTCCACCACAGATAAATAATATACCTCAGCAATGCATTGCAAGGGTAGTTATGCGTCTGTGGTATCTTAGAATTTGCTTTCTTAAGAGCATGTAAACTCTTACTGTAAGTACCTGTCTGTTAAAGGGAACATGGTATAGAGAGCATGAGAACTAGCTAACTAAAAGGATTATCCCGAACTAAGATCTGTGTATTAAAATGGAAGTTTAATTGTGTCTCATCTGAATCTTGTCCAATTTTTATTATTTTCTTCCTGTCCCTTCTGTCTCATTTTAAATCTGCTTTCTTAGAATAATTTTAACCGCTTTCTTAGAATAATTTTATTGCTTTCTTAGATTAAATTTAATTCGATTTCTAGAATAATTTTATCTGCTTTATTCTATTGATTTCATAGCTTTAAATTAAATTATGCAAAGTAGATTGTAATCAAACACAAACTTGAATCGAGTAACCGAGTGGAAAATCTTAGTAAACGACGTGGGCTCTGCTTCTATCGCACATCCTCCAGTGAACGATCCGGTACTTACTATAAATACTGCAATTTTTGACTCCGTGCGCTTTCGGGGGCACAGTTTCTTAACACGAGTAAATAAAAAAATGTGACAACCTATAAATATATCCCTAATCCCAATTCCATCTTCATAAATTGGTTTCATTAAATAAAATTGAAAACCGGGATTCTTATTTTTCAGAAAATACTCATATAGTGGGAACTTGTCAAAAGTTTCATGCCAGGGAGTTCCACAGTGCCGTTTGAAATCAAAGTTACCCACATGAGTAATAAAAAGTGGAATATATCCTTAAACCCCTTTCCCATGAATCATAACTCTTTTCATTTAATAAATTCAAACTTGATATGTTATAAAAATACTCGTGTTAATGAAACTTGTCAAAAGTTTCATGGCGCCGTTGCCGGGGAGGATGCAGCGTCGTTTATTAAGAGAATTACACTCCTGATTACTCATAGTTAGTTAGTGTATCTTAGTATATTCATTTCAGAACAGAGAAGTACTCTCAACTCAATTAAACATCTAGAGTACTAAGACTCTAAATGTGAGGATGTTGATTTGAGGGGGAAAATCTAACCATTTGGGTATTTTGTCTTGTAGGAATCATAGAGCCGCAAAAATTGGTGTAAGGAGTTAAATGTGGAAGTGTAGCATTTGGGCTACACTAATTTGATTTTTCGTTTAATTACACCTCTCCAAATTGCAAAATATAGGTCAATTAAACGAAATATCAAAGAAAAATGGAGAAGTGTAGCATTGGAGCTACACTAATTTGCAATTGTAAATTGCCAAACACGTGAGACTCACTGTTTGTCATCTCCACCACCTCCGGACCCCGAAGCTCCACCGCTGCTCCATCGCCCATCCACCTCATTACCACCACTGCGCTGAGGAAACCCTCATCACTGGTGAAACAACAAATGGAGCAGCAGATCTTCGGGCTACCAATTGCTCACCACCATCGGACAAGCCACGGCCACCATCTCACTTTCCGTCGCCCCTGTTCCGACTGAGCATCTAAACAGGTTCCCGGTTGGATTAGTTCTGAAATTGACCGAAGATTATATCCGGAATTTAAAGAAATATAAAATCAGGAATAATTTTCACAAGCACAGAATCAATCCAACCTAAATTTCTGCAAATCAAAATCATATATATATATATGTATATGTATATATTTATACATATATCTCTTGTGCATATTATATTAAATAATTCGGGTATTAATCAATTAAACCACATTTAGAGTACTAAGACTCTAAATGTGAGGATGTTGATATTTTATTTATTATATATATATATATAAAACCCGATAATTTATTTTGTGTTTATTTTGCAGGATTTTGTGGAACTACCAAAAAGAAAATTAAAGCTTCAAAACGGGTTCCCGGTTGGATCAATTCTGCAATTACTTGAAAATATTCCTAGAACTTAAAGCAATTTAAGATCCAGAATAATTTTTATAAGAACAGAATCGATCCAGCCTAAATTTTTGCAAGTAGATTAACTTTTGTATGTTTATGAAAATCCAACAAATGTGATTGAACAATTTTGATGAAAATCAGAATTTTTCTAAGTATTGGGCATCGAACAATCGTCTTGATTCGATAAACCAAACGATCACACATAGCCAAAATCGTCGAACACTTAGTTGGTTTGACGAAAAAGGCTATCTGAAGTATGTCCATAGTTTTCATGTTAATATTTTTCCCCTCCCTCCCTCCTCTTTTATTTTATTTTGATTTCAATAATTTGTATAAGTAGGAACTAACTTACTCACATTTCGAGCAAGGCTCAAAATGTGAGGATGTTGATTCTTCACTTAAAAAAAAAGAGTGTGTTATTCTTATTCTTATTTTTATTTTGTTTATTTTTATCATTATACATATATATATATTTATACCCAGCATAAAGCATGCATAAATCTGTCAATGATTCACATATTTGATTATTGGTTTATGATTAAATTTTCAAACTTTTAAATTGGAATAATATAATTGAATACATGCATGATATGAATTTTTGAGGTTTTGAGCTATAAAAATTTAATGATATAATCATCTTGTTGGGTAATAAGTCCTCATGTTGAGAATTTAATTGAATAGATTGTAAGAATGATTCAAAGATTAAATTTAAGAATATTGTATGACATGAATCAACCATTCCATGTGAGATTTGAGCCATGAGTCACTTTTACTCATTCGTTTCTTTGATTGGTGAAATCATTTCTAATTGAAGGACACTAGAACTTGCGATTGGGACCGATTCAAGACCATGCCATATTCCAAAAATCGAGCATATGATCGAGACACTTAGAAAAACCCAAAATTTTTGGCCTTCGTTTGAAAACCAAACCCAAAAATATTTTCCCCTTTAGGATTAACCAATTTGAGCCTTAAGCCTAATTTTCTTTGAAGCCCTCTATATTATTCCTAGCCTTCTAAAAAGACCAAATATATCAAACCCAAGTGTGCAAGAATGAATTTTATCAAGGCATTACAATTTTTGATCATCAAAAATATCAATCGGTATTCAAAAATCCGATCAAAAAAAGAAAAAAAAAGAGAAAAAGAAAAGAAGAAAAATGTTGAATTCAATTCAACACAAATAAATTGCAAATGACAAAGCAAATTAGACTTAGTCTAATGTCATGCAATTGGGAAAAAAGAAAAAGGAAGAAAGAAAAACATATTGATGATGATAAATTTTAAATAATATATATATATATAAATGCCATGTTATGATAATATTAATTTTTGCCACTTCTTAGCTCAATAATTCCATTTCTTACCAATGTTACAACCGTATGCCCAATTATAACCCTTAAATAAGACCTCATGATCTCGATTTGAAGAAATAAGCCGGTGGCGAGTTGGTCCAATTGCAAGCTTATGGGATAATTTAATTAAACTTGATTATGAGCGTTCATGATTAAACCCAAATTTGAGAGTGAGTGAAATTTCCGCTTCTACCATATGTGAGGCTCTGCTTTTAATTTATGTTCATGTCATGCTTTAATTCTAGAATTAAATCAATGAATTTTTCTAAACATGATATTCATGAAGAATTATCAATAATGACTGATTTGTAGGCCTGATTAAGTGAGAAGTATCATTTCATTAAACACTGCAATCAAGAGAATTTAATACTTGTAGTTTTTTATTGTCTTATCCCAATATAAAAAGAATGAAATTTTTGAAGCCACGAAAATAGATTGAATATGTAGAGTCCATGTTCTTAGGAACACTGACTCTGACTGCTCGGGGACGATCAGTATTAAATGTGAGGATGTTGATAATGGCCAAAATTGACCATTATTTTCAATCTATTTCCGTGTCTAATACGGACATTTGATCGCATTCCGGTCTTATTTTAAATAAGAAAGCAGTTGAATTTGACAAATATATGCAAGTTTGTATAAATAATAAACTGGTATTGGAAAATACAAAAATATTGTTATTTTTATTAAATTTATGTTAAAAAAACCCAAAAACATGATAAAAACATTAAAAATCCCACAATTGATAAATTATGGTTTGGTGGTATTTGCTCGGTGGAACACGGGCCCATTAAACGAAACGCAAACCAAATAATCAAGTGGACTAAATATCCATATATTTATTTACTTTACATTTTGATGTATATATTTATTTTTATTTTTATTTGTTTATTTTTGTTTCTATTTTCTGCTTTAATTAAAAATAATTAGTCCTCTAATCTTTAATTAATTGCAGGTTTTTTAATTTAATTTGGTCCAGTCCAATCCAATTTCCAAAGTCCAAAAATCCCTAAGCCCACCAACATTGGCCCAATACCACCCTTGGCCCAACCCTAAAACTAAACCCCAAACCCTAACCCCTTATCTTCCGGCGCCGCCAGCCGCCGCCGGCCACCTTTTCCGGCCACTTCCTTTCTCATCTCCACCATCTCCTCACCCCATTCCAGAACCACCACCAGCCATCCATTCCTCCGGCAGCTCCGACCACCGCCTGTCACCACCCTTTCGCCACCATCCCTTCCGGCCACCCCATCTTCATCCAAATCCGCCAACCTCCGCAAGCTCCGGCCGCTTCCCTCCGCTCCAGTCGCCGGCCAGCATCACCTCCACCTCGGTCTTCCCGCCGCCAGCGCCGCCGGCCACCTTCGCTGGCGCCTCCAGTCATCTCAACAGCCGCCTCATCACCACCATTTCCTCCTCTTTCCCGCCGCCGCTGCCTTCCACATTCCGTTCTCGACTCCAGCGAGCCCCAACCTCCATTTCCAGATCCAACACCCCACTGCTGCCTCGCCGCACCAGCCACCATTTCCACCTCTCATTCTCCAACCAAGATCCGGAGCCCATCTCCGCCACCCGCATCAGTCACCTTCAACTCCACATCCATCTCCGGCGAGGGAGCAACAACCGAGTCCGCCACCATCTCCACCCATCTCCGGCCAACAACTCATCGTCTCCGAAGCCCCATCCATTTCCGGCGAGCTTCCCTCAACCCCAGCCTCCATTCCGACAGCCACCTCCGGCATCCTCATATCCGCCGGCCACCACCATCCTCAATTTGAACCTGAAAGAAAAAATGAAGAAAGAAGAAGAAGAAAGAAAGAGAAATGGGAGAGGAAAACGAGACATATCCATGGAAGAGAGGAAAGAGGAGAGAAAAGAAAATTGGGAACAAAGAAAGAAATAAAGGAGGAGAGAGAAAAGAATATACATTACGACGCTGAAGAGAGCTGCTACGACGCTACACAAAAGAGCTACGACGCTGAACCAAAGCATTACGACGCTAGACGACGCTGAACAAAAGAGCTACGATGCTATACAAAAGCAGCTACGACGCTAGTGTAGCGTCGTAAAGAGGGACTACGTCGTAAGCCCCAATTTAAATTTCCCCATGTGCCAAATGACTCTGGAAGTCCCAGGACCGGAGGTCCCGTAGGAACAAACAAGTTTGGTTTCTTCTTCCTAGACTCCGGCTCCTGTCCTCTCCTACTCAGTTAATGGGCCTAGGGTTTTATTACTCATCTATAAATAACTGCTTCCAGCTCGTTGAACAGTAGCTCCCAATTTTTTGAACAGTGCAGCCATGCTGCTGGGATGCTCCAAAAAATAAAAAAATCAAGATAGTTTAGTTTAATTTATGCCATGTAATTTTATTTTTGTTAGTTTTAATTATAGATTGGTTAGTAAATTTCTGTTTGAACCTTTTTAGAGTAGCCATCTTTTTTTTATTATTTTCAACTTTTTAGTTTAGATCTTGTTCAAAAACTCAAATAATGGGTATTATTGGTCCTTTTGATATTTTCAACCATGTTATTGAAGGAAAATGTTTCCCAAGAAATCTGTATGGATTTTAAATCCATGATTTCTTTACTGTTTGGGTTTTGTATTGTGGGTCACTTGACCACTTTTTATTTTTTTTCTTTGTTTTAGTTAGGTTTTAATGTTTTAGTAGATTTAATAAAATGCACAAACACTTGATGTTCATCCCTTTATAGATTTATTAGTATAGTTTAGATTTTATTTTTGCTTAATGGTTGTTTTTATTACTTTTTAGTTATTTTTCTTACTTTATTTTATTTTCATTTTTATTTTCTAGTTTTAATGAGATAGATCTAAAAAGTGGATGGTATTTTTGTGTTTGTACATATCTAAAAACTTGAAAATAGGGTTTGCAATCGCATAGATTGCATTACCCGACCAACACTTATGTTATGGGCTAGCTACGACGCTAACCAATGTTAGCGCCGTATGTGAGGTTTTACGTCGTCGTTGCTTCGGACTTAAGCAAAAATTTGTACTACGACGCTAAGCTTACGACGCTATCCAAGTATAGCGTCGTAGTTCTTGTCTAGGGTCGTAGTACACCAAAATACTTTCATTCTCACAAAAACCCACCTACGACGCTACACCCACGACACTGTCCTAGGATAGCGTCGTAATTTAGTGTATAGCGTCGTAGCATCCCTACTTTTTCAAAACCATCTCTTCTTACTACGGCGCTAAACCCTACGACGCTAACTTTGGTTAACGTCGTAGGACATGCTTAGCGTCGTAGCATCCCAATTTCTAAACCTCCATGAACGACATCAACACTACGACGCTATCCTAGGATAGCGTCGTAATCATGTGTAGCGTCGTACATAACCCTTTAACTCCAAAATTTTCGCATCTTCTTTCACCAACCCATGACGACGCTATCCTAGGATAGCGTCGTAATATCTGTCTAGCGTCGTAATTGGCTTTTTTGCCAAATTTTCCATTTCTCCATTTCTCTCACTTAATTAATTGAACCTTTATATTAATATTTTGAGGTTGAAATCCAATGATCTCAACCCATGATTAATTTGATATAAAGAACTTTGTTCAATATTCCATTAAAAGATTTTTCTACAAAATTAAACTCTAATGATCTACGTATATAATCCGGTCTGTAATTAATTAATTAATTATGGAATGAGTTATTATTTAGACATAATGAGTAATTATGGATTAATTTCCATACCCTTGCATGAGAAACCAATGTCTCTCATACAAGATGACCCAAAAATATTTTCTTTTATTTATTTTGTCTTTGTCCGTATTGTGTGAAATGAATAGTGAAAAATATCATAGAATAATGTTGGCGAACGGTCCCTTTACCAATGAAGTAGCCCGTAGTCTGTGTATTAATTACTATTTGTTATTTTGCATGGTTTAGATAGTGACTGACGAGGTCAGGCGAACGGTCCTCTTACCGGGAAATGAAGTAGCCACTCAGTCAGTCCCTGTCTGAATACAGTTTTATTTTCTTATTTTATTTTCAAACCCAAATCTCAAGTTGTGCTAACGCTAGTTGACATAGGTCAATGTCATCTGGTAATTAAGACAGTAAGAGAGCATGTAGGTTTTCATCCCAATACACAGACAGTGAGTGGTCTGAATGACAGCGACCACTGTCATTTTGATCAGTTTACTGTCTAAAATCATCCCACCTGGAATATCAGATGTTTGCAGTCCAGATTATCCTGATTATTTTTGTCATCTTTTTAGCCAAATAAATTCTTCTTAACTCAGGCTATTTCATCTTTGTGTAACAAATTCTGTCTAAACCCACTTTATATTTTGGGTTGATTTAATTTTACACTTCCTTATAAAATTATGCATGATACTATTATGTAAATATTGTGGTCATAATTATTTTGGGATCCTTCCCTTGGACATAGAAGTCTTAGTTTTTAAATCAGATGTCTCATAATAAATTTCCAACAAAAATTCATTTATAAAATCCGAATCTGAGTAAGGGATAAATTCATTAGTTATGTTTAGCTAATATTCTGTCATGGGTTAAATTTTGGGAAATTAGAAGCAGAGTCAGCGATTACGTCTCATCTAGACTGAAAGGGTCTGTGTTCTTATTGAGAGTCTAGTACCTGTTTAGGGAATGATTTTCAAATCGATTATTTTCCGAAATTGCTGTGTATTGGGAATTTAGTCTTAACTATCACACCGAGATGGGATCCACTTGGATTCAAATACAGTGTGTTAGATAATTCTAGAGGAACAATACATAGGCCTTGGTTATTTTCTAAGATAGGGTTAAGTTTCTTTCAACTGCTATCCTCTTCTGCCAAAGCCTATTTTTGAGTCCTGAGTGAGTGCATCCAGAACGAACTAAGCTATTAGTTCGTTTCATTAGTTTGTATCTCATAACCACCTGAAAGGAAGTGAACACTACGAGCGGTTCACCGAGATCCGGGAATTCTTGATCCACGTCCGGTCATCCTGACTGGGGGCTTTCTTTTACTACTAGTACGAAGCTTTTGAAACTCCCGAGTGATAGGATTTTAAATGCTTTCTTTACTGCTTTCTTTTAATCGCTTTCGTAGAGGTCACTCGGACGTGTCATTAGATCTTCTAACTGCTACTAGGACTGAGAGTTAAGGGATAGTTCAGGGCTTAATTAGAATCTTTGGGTGTGACATGGGGAATGATGGGAGTACTTGGCATCTCAATAAATGATTTGTCAGGTGTTGCTTGTCCACCACAGATAAATAATATACCTCAGCAATGCATTGCAAGGGTAGTTATGCGTCTGTGGTATCTTAGAATTTGCTTTCTTAAGAGCATGTAAACTCTTACTGTAAGTACCTGTCTGTTAAAGGGAACATGGTATAGAGAGCATGAGAACTAGCTAACTAAAAGGATTATCCCGAACTAAGATCTGTGTATTAAAATGGAAGTTTAATTGTGTCTCATCTGAATCTTGTCCAATTTTTATTATTTTCTTCCTGTCCCTTCTGTCTCATTTTAAATCTGCTTTCTTAGAATAATTTTAACCGCTTTCTTAGAATAATTTTATTGCTTTCTTAGATTAAATTTAATTCGATTTCTAGAATAATTTTATCTGCTTTATTCTATTGATTTCATAGCTTTAAATTAAATTATGCAAAGTAGATTGTAATCAAACACAAACTTGAATCGAGTAACCGAGTGGAAAATCTTAGTAAACGACGTGGGCTCTGCTTCTATCGCACATCCTCCAGTGAACGATCCGGTACTTACTATAAATACTGTAATTTTTGACTCCGTGCGCTTTCGGGGGCACAGTTTCTTAACACGAGTAAATAAAAAAATGTGACAACCTATAAATATATCCCTAATCCCAATTCCATCTTCATAAATTGGTTTCATTAAATAAAATTGAAAACCGGGATTCTTATTTTTCAGAAAATACTCATATAGTGGGAACTTGTCAAAAGTTTCATGGCAGGAAATTGTCAAAAGTTTCATGCCAGGGAGTTCCACAGTGCCGTTTGAAATCAAAGTTTCCCACATGAGTAATAAAAAGTGGAATATATCCTTAAACCCCTTTCCCATGAATCATAACTCTTTTCATTTAATAAATTCAAACTTGATATGTTATAAAAATACTCGTGTTAATGAAACTTGTCAAAAGTTTCATGGCGCCGTTGCCGGGGAGGATGCAGCGTCGTTTATTAAGAGAATTACACTCCTGATTACTCATAGTTAGTTAGTGTATCTTAGTATATTCGTTTCAGAACAGAGAAGTACTCTCAAATCAATTAAACATCTAGAGTACTAAGACTCTAAATGTGAGGATGTTGATTTGAGGGGGAAAATCTAACCATTTGGGTATTTTGTCTTGCAGGAATCATGGAGCCGCAAAAATTGGTGTAAGGAGTTAAATGTGGAAGTGTAGCATTTGGGCTACACTAATTTGATTTTTCGTCTAATTACACCTCTCCAAATTGCAAAATATAGGTCAATTAAACGAAATATCAAAGGAAAATGGAGAAGTGTAGCATTGGAGCTACACTAATTTGCAATTGTAAATTGCCAAACACGTGAGACTCACTGTTTGTCATCTCCACCAACTCCGGACCCCGAAGCTCCACCGCTGCTCCATCGCCCATCCACCTCATTACCACCACTGCGCTGAGGAAACCCTCATCACTGGTGAAACAACAAATGGAGCAGCAGATCTTCGGGCTACCAATTGCTCACCACCATCGGACAAGCCACGGCCACCATCTCACTTTCCGTCGCCCCTGTTCCGACTGAGCATCTAAACAGGTTCCCGGTTGGATTAGTTCTGAAATTGACCGAAGATTATATCCGGAATTTAAAGAAATATAAAATCAGGAATAATTTTCACAAGCACAGAATCAATCCAACCTAAATTTCTGCAAGTCAAAATCATATATATATATATGTATATGTATATATTTATACATATATCTCTTGTGCATATTATATTAAATAATTCGGGTATTAATCAATTAAACCACATTTAGAGTACTAAGACTCTAAATGTGAGGATGTTGATATTTTATTTATTATATATATATATATAAAACCCGATAATTTATTTTTTGTTTGTCTTCCAGGATTTTGTGGAACAACCAAAAAGAAAATTAAAGCTTCAAAACAGGTTCCCGGTTGGATCAATTCTGCAATTACTTGAAAATATTCCTAGAACTTAAAGCAATTTAAGATCCAGAATAATTTTTATAAGAACAGAATCGATCCAGCCTAAATTTTTGCAAGTAGATTAACTTTTGTATGTTTATGAAAATCCAACAAATGTGATTGAACAATTTTGATGAAAATCAGAATTTTTCTAAGTATTGGGCATCGAACAATCGTCTTGATTCGATAAACCAAACAATCACACATAGCCAAAATCGTCGAACACTTAGTTGGTTTGACGAAAAAGGCTATCTGAAGTATGTCCATAGTTTTCATGTTAATATTTTCCCCCTCCCTCCCTCCTCTTTTATTTTATTTTGATTTCAATAATTTGTATAAGTAGGAACTAACTTACTCACATTTCGAGCAAGGCTCAAAATGTGAGGATGTTGATTCTTCACTTAAAAAAAAAAAGAGTGTGTTATTCTTATTCTTATTTTTACTTTGTTTATTTTATCATTATACATATATATATATATTTATACCCAGCATAAAGCATGCATAAATCTGTCAATGATTCACATATTTGATTATTGGTTTATGATTAAATTTTCAAACTTTTAAATTGGAATAATATAATTGAATACATGCATGATATGAATTTTTGAGGTTTTGAGCTATAAAAATTTAATGATATAATCATCTTGTTGGGTAATAAGTCCTCATGTTGAGAATTTAATTGAATAGATTGTAAGAATGATTCAAAGATTAAATTTAAGAATATTGTATGACATGAATCAACCATTCCATGTGAGATTTGAGCCATGAGTCACTTTTACTCATTCGTTTCTTTGATTGGTGAAATCATTTCTAATTGAAGGACACTAGAACTTGCGATTGGGACCGATTCAAGACCATGCCATATTCCAAAAATCGAGCATATGATTGAGACACTTAGAAAAACCCAAAATTTTTGGCCTTCGTTTGAAAACCAAACCCAAAAATATTTTCCCCTTTAGGATTAACCAATTTGAGCCTTAAGCCTAATTTTCTTTGAAGCCCTCTATATTATTCCTAGCCTTCTAAAAAGACCAAATATATCAAACCCAAGTGTGCAAGAATGAATTTTATCAAGGCATTACAATTTTTGATCATCAAAAATATCAATCGGTATTCAAAAATCCGATCAAAAAAAGAAAAAAAAAAGAGAAAAAGAAAAGAAGAAAAATGTTGAATTCAATTCAACACAAATAAATTGCAAATGACAAAGCAAATTAGACTTAGTCTAATGTCATGCAATTGGGAAAAAAGAAAAAGGAAGAAAGAAAAACATATTGATGATGATAAATTTTAAATAATATATATATATATAAATGCCATGTTATGATAATATTAATTTTTGCCACTTCTTAGCCCAATAATTCCATTTCTTACCAATGTTACAACCGTATGCCCAATTATAACCCTTAAATAAGACCTCATGATCTCGATTTGAAGAAATAAGCCGGTGGCGAGTTGGTCCAATTGCAAGCTTATGGGATAATTTAATTAAACTTGATTATGAGCGTTCATGATTAAACCCAAATTTGAGAGTGAGTGAAATTTCCGCTTCTACCATATGTGAGGCTCTGCTTTTAATTTATGTTCATGTCATGCTTTAATTCTAGAATTAAATCAATGAATTTTTCTAAACATGATATTCGTGAAGAATTATCAATAATGACTGATTTGTAGGCCTGATTAAGTGAGAAGTATCATTTCATTAAACACTGCAATCAAGAGAATTTAATACTTGTAGTTTTTTATTGTCTTATCCCAATATAAAAAGAATGAAATTTTTGAAGCCACGAAAATAGATTGAATATGTAGAGTCCATGTTCTTAGGAACACTGACTCTGACTGCTCGGGGACGATCAGTATTAAATGTGAGGATGTTGATAATGGCCAAAATTGACCATTATTTTCAATCTATTTCCGTGTCTAATACGGACATTTGATCGCATTTCGGTCTTATTTTAAATAAGAAAGCAGTTGAATTTGACAAATATATGCAAGTTTGTATAAATAATAAACTGGTATTGGAAAATACAAAAATATTGTTATTTTTATTAAATTTATGTTAAAAAAACCCAAAAACATGATAAAAACATTAAAAATCCCACAATTGATAAATTATGGTTTGGTGGTATTTGCTCGGTGGAACACGGGCCCATTAAACGAAACGCAAACCAAATAATCAAGTGGACTAAATATCCATATATTTATTTACTTTACATTTTGATGTATATATTTATTTTTATTTTTGTTTCTATTTTCTGCTTTAATTAAAAATAATTAGTCCTCTAATCTTTAATTAATTGCAGGTGTTTTAATTTAATTTGGTCCAGTCCAATCCAATTTCCAAAGTCCAAAAATCCCTAAGCCCACCAACATTGGCCCAATACCACCCTTGGCCCAATCCTAAAACTAAACCCCAAACCCTAACCCCTTATCTTCCGGCGCCGCCAGCCGCCGCCGGCCACCTTTTCCGGCCACTTCCTTTCTCATCTCCACCATCTCCTCACCCCATTCCAGAACCACCACCAGCCATCCATTCCTCCGGCAGCTCCGACCACCGCCTGTCACCACCCTTTCGCCACCATCCCTTCCGGCCACCCCATCTTCATCCAAATCCGCCAACCTCCGCAAGCTCCGGCCACTTCCCTCCGCTCCAGTCGCCGGCCAGCATCACCTCCACCTCGGTCTTCCCGCCGCCAGCGCCGCCGGCCACCTTCGCTGGCGCCTCCAGTCATCTCAACAGCCGCCTCATCACCACCATTTCCTCCTCTTTCCCGCCGCCGCTGCCTTCCACATTCCGTTCTCGACTCCGGCGAGCCCCAACCTCCATTTCCAGATCCAACACCCCACTGCTGCCTCGCCGCACCAGCCACCATTTCCACCTCTCATTCTCCAACCAAGATCCGGAGCCCATCTCCGCCACCCGCATCAGTCACCTTCAACTCCACATCCATCTCCGGCGAGGGAGCAACACCCGAGTCCGCCACCATCTCCACCCATCTCCGGCCAACAACTCATCGTCTCCGAAGCCCCATCCATTTCCGGCGAGCTTCCCTCAACCCCAGCCTCCATTCCGACAGCCACCTCCGGCGTCCCCATATCCGCCGGCCACCATCATCCTCAATTTGAACCTGAAAGAAAAAATGAAGAAAGAAGAAGAAGAAAGAAAGAGAAATGGGAGAGGAAAACGAGACAGATCCATGGAAGAGAGGAAAGAGGAGAGAAAAGAAAATTGGGAACAAAGAAAGAAATAAAGGAGGAGAGAGAAAAGAATATACATTACGACGCTGAAGAGAGCTGCTACGACGCTACACAAAAGAGCTACGACGCTGAACCAAAGCATTACGACGCTAGACGACGCTGAACAAAAGAGCTACGATGCTATACAAAAGCAGCTACGACGCTAGTGTAGCGTCGTAAAGAGGGACTACGTCGTAAGCCCCAATTTAAATTTCCCCATGTGCCAAATGACTCTGGAAGTCCCAGGACCGGAGGTCCCGTAGGAACAAACAAGTTTGGTTTCTTCTTCCTGGACTCTGGCTCCTGTCCTCTCCTACTCAGTTAATGGGCCTAGGGTTTTATTACTCATCTATAAATAACTGCTTCCAGCTCGTTGAACAGTAGCTCCCAATTTTTTGAACAGTGTAGCCATGCTGCTGGGATGCTCCAAAAAATAAAAAAATCAAGATAGTTTAGTTTAATTTATGCCATGTAATTTTATTTTTGTTAGTTTTAATTATAGATTGGTTAGTAAATTTCTGTTTGAACCTTTTTAGAGTAGCCATCTTTTTTTTATTATTTTCAACTTTTTAGTTTAGATCTTGTTCAAAAACTCAAATAATGGGTATTATTGGACCTTTTGATATTTTCTACCATGTTATTGAAGGAAAATGTTTCCCAAGAAATCTGTATGGATTTTAAATCCATGGTTTCTTTACTGTTTGGGTTTTGTATTGTGGGTCACTTGACCACTTTTTATTTTTTTTCTTTGTTTTAGTTAGGTTTTAATGTTTTAGTAGATTTAATAAAATGCACAAACACTTGATGTTCATCCCTTTATAGATTTATTAGTATAGTTTAGATTTTATTTTTGCTTAATGGTTGTTTTTATTACTTTTTAGTTATTTTTCTTACTTTATTTTATTTTCATTTTTATTTTCTAGTTTTAATGAGATAGATCTAAAAAGTGGATGGTATTTTTGTGTTTGTACATTTCCAAAAACTTGAAAATAGGGTTTGCAATCGCATAGATTGCATTACCCGACCAACACTTATGTTATGGGCTAGCTACGACGCTAACCAATGTTAGCGCCGTATGTGAGGTTTTACGTCGTCGTTGCTTCGGACTTAAGCAAAAATTTGTACTACGACGCTAAGCTTACGACGCTATCCAAGTATAGCGTCGTAGTTCTTGTCTAGGGTCGTAGTACACCAAAATACTTTCATTCTCACAAAAACTCACCTACGACGCTACACCCACGACACTGTCCTAGGATAGCGTCGTAATTTAGTGTATAGCGTCGTAGCATCCCTACTTTTTCAAAACCATCTCTTCTTACTACGGCGCTAAACCCTACGACGCTAACTTTGGTTAACGTCGTAGGACATGCTTAGCGTCGTAGCATCCCAATTTCTAAACCTCCATGCACGACATCAACACTACGACGCTATCCTAGGATAGCGTCGTAATCATGTGTAGCGTCGTACATAACCCTGTAACTCCAAAATTTTTGCATCTTCTTTCACCAACCTATGACGACGCTAACCTCACGACGCTATCCTAGGATAGCGTCGTAATATCTGTCTAGCGTCGTAATTGGCTTTTTTGCCAAATTTTCCATTTCTCCATTTCTCTCACTTAATTAATTGAACCTTTATATTAATATTTTGAGGTTGAAATCCAATGATCTCAACCCATGATTAATTTGATATAAAGAACTTTGTTCAATATTCCATTAAAAGATTTTTCTACAAAATTAAACTCTAATGATCTAAGTATATAATCCGGTCTGTAATTAATTAATTAATTATGGAATGAGTTATTATTTAGACATAATGAGTAATTATGGATTAATTTCCATACCCTTGCATGAGAAACCAATGTCTCTCATACAAGATGACCCAAAAATATTTTCTTTTATTTATTTTGTCTTTGTCCGTATTGTGTGAAATGAATAGTGAAAAATATCATAGAATAATGTTGGCGAACGGTCCCTTTACCAATGAAGTAGCTCGTAGTCTGTGTATTAATTACTATTTGTTATTTTGCATGGTTTAGATAGTGACTGACGAGGTCAGGCGAACGGTCCTCTTACCGGGAAATGAAGTAGCCACTCAGTCAGTCCCTGTCTGAATACAGTTTTATTTTCTTATTTTATTTTCAAACCCAAATCTCAAGTTGTGCTAACGCTAGTTGACATAGGTCAATGTCATCTGGTAATTAAGACAGTAAGAGAGCATGTAGGTTTTCATCCCAATACACAGACAGTGAGTGGTCTGAATGACAGCGACCACTGTCATTTTGATCAGTTTACTGTCTAAAATCATCCCACCTGGAATATCAGATGTTTGCAGTCCAGATTATCCTGATTATTTTTGTCATCTTTTTAGCCAAATAAATTCTTCTTAACTCAGGCTATTTCATCTTTGTGTAACAAATTCTGTCTAAACCCACTTTATATTTTGGGTTGATTTAATTTTACACTTCCTTATAAAATTATGCATGATACTATTATGTAAATATTGTGGTCATAATTATTTTGGGATCCTTCCCTTGGACATATAAGTCTTTATTTTTAAATCAGATGTCTCATAATAAATTTCCAACAAAAATTCATTTATAAAATCCGGATCTGAGTAAGAGATAAATTCCTCAGTTATGTTTAGCTCATATTCCGTCAAGGGTTAAATTTTGGGAAATTAGAAGCAGAGTCAGTGATTAGGTCTCATCTAGACTGAAAGAGTCTGTGTTCTTATTGAGAGTCTAGTACCTGTTTAGGGAATGATTTTCAAATCGATTATTTTCCGAAATTGCTGTGTATTGGGAATTTAGTCTTAACTATCACACCGAGATGGGATCCATTTGGATTCAAATACAGTGTGTTAGATAATTCTAGAGGAACAATACACAGGCCTTGGTTATTTTCTAAGATAGGGTTGAGTTTCTTTCAACTGCTATCCTCTTCTGCCAAAGCCTATTTTTGAGTCCTGAGTTAGTGCATCCGGAACGAACTAAGCTATTAGTTCGTTTCATTAGTTTGTATCTCATAACCACCTGAAAGGAAGTGAACACTGCGAGCGGTTCATCGATATCCGGGAATTCTTGATCCACGTCCGGTCATCCTGACTGGGGGCTTTCTTTTACTACCAGTACGAAGCTTTTGAAACTCCCGAGTGATAGGATTTTAAATGCTTTCTTTACTGCTTTCTTTTAATCGCTTTCTTATCGCTTTCGTATAGATCACTCGGATGTGTCATTAGATCTTCTAACTGCTACTAGGACTGAGAGTTAAGGGATAGTTCAGGGCTTAATTAGAATCTTTGGGTGTGACATGGGGGAATGATGGGAGTACTTGGCATCTCAATAAATGATTTGTCAGGTGTTGCTTGTCCACCACAGATAAATAATATACCTCAGCAATGCATTGCAAGGGTAGTTATGCGTCTGTGGTATCTTAGAATTTGCTTTCTTAAGAGCATGTAAACTCTTACTGTAAGTACCTGTATGTTAAAGGGAACATGGTATAGAGAGCATGAGAACTAGCTAACTAAAAGGATTATCCCGAACTAAGATCTGTGTATTAAAATGGAAGTTTAATTGTGTCTCATCTGAATCTTGTCCAATTTTTTTTATTTTCTTCATGTCCCTTCTGTCTCATTTTAAATCTGCTTTCTTAGAATAATTTTAACCGCTTTCTTAGAATAATTTTATTGCTTTCTTAGATTAAATTTAATTCGCTTTCTAGAATAATTTTATCTGCTTTATTCTATTGCTTTCATAGCTTAGAATTAAATTATGCCAAGTAGATTGTAATCAAACACAAACTTGAATCGAGTAACCGAGTGGAAAATCTTAGTAAACGACGTGGGCTCTGCTTATATCGCACATCCTCCAGTGAACGATCCGGTACTTACTATAAATACTGCAATTTTTGACTCCGTGCGCTTTCGGGGGCACGGTTTCTTAACACGAGTAAATAAAAAAACGTGACAACCTATAAATATATCCCTAATCCCAATTCCATCATCATAAATTGGTTTCATTAAATAAAATTGAAAACCGGGATTCTTATTTTTCAGAAAATACTCATATAGTGGGAACTTGTCAAAAGTTTCATGGCAAGGATCTTCATGGCAGGAAATTGTCAAAAGTTTCATGCCGGGGAGTTCCACAGCGCCGTTTGAAATCAAAGTTTTTCACATGAGTAATAAAAAGTGGAATATATCCTTAAACCCCTTTCCCATTGAAACTTTTGACGAGCTCCGCCAACACGAGTAATTTTCTGAAAATTCCTTTACTGATTTATTGCTTAAGGAGGAAACTGTGATTTCAAATGGTGCCTCAAGAGTCCCCGGTGACGGCCATGAAACTTTTGCACTCAAGCCAAGTTTCATTTTGCTGCTGGGGGGTTGAAGAACCGTCTAAATACAATTTCCAAGTTCGAATTTATTAAATGAAAAGAGTTATGATTGGGGGAAGGGGTTTAAGGATATATTAAGATTTCCCTTTTTATTACTCCTGTGGGGTTCAAACGGCGCTGTGGTTCTTCCAGCCATGAAACTTTTGACAAGTATCACGGTGCAACCGGGATGGACCTTCAGTATGTCACCCTGAAAGTCCTAGGTATCTGCACCATGATGCTTCTCTTAATTTCATGTCAAGAAGATACCTGCCATGAAATTCTTGAACATCTTCCCACTGTATGAGTATTTTCCCAAAATGTTGTTTTTATTTACTCGTGTCACGAAACTGTGCTCCCGAAAGTGCACGGGTAAAAAATTGCAGTAATTTATAGTAAGTACCGGATCGTTCACTGGAGGATGTGCGATGGAAGCAGGACCCACGTCGTTTACTAAGATTTTCCACTCGGTTACTCGTTTCAAGTTTTGCAAGGGTTTCTATCAACTACTCAACATAATTTAAATCAGATCAAGAAAGCAGTAAAAATTATTCTACAAAGCGTGGTAAACTAGATCGGAGAAAACAATTAAATCTATACTACGGAAGCAGTAAAAATTATGCTACACTATCTAGAAAGCAGATTTAAATATGACAGAAGGGACAGGGATGAAATAATAAAGATTGGACAAGATTCAGATGAAACACAATTAAACTTCCATTTTTTATACACAGATCTTAGCTTGGGATAATCCTCTAGTTAGCTAACTCTCATGCTTTCTACACCATGTTCCCTTTAACAGACAGGTACTTAGGGTGAGAATTTACATGCTCTTAAGACAACAATTTCTAAGATACCACAGACTTATAACTCCCTCCACAGGCCTTGTGAAGTTACATTACATATCTGTGGTGGACAAGCAACACCTAACATATCATTAGTTGATATGCCAAGTACTCCTATCATTCCCCCATGTCACACCCAAAGTTTTAAATAAAGCCCCAAACCATTCCATAACTCTCAAACCTTTTAACAGATGGACAGCCCCTAATTCTTCCGAGTGACCTCTATGAAAGCATTTAAAGGAAAGCAGTAAGGAAGCTGTAAAGAAAGCATTTAAATCTATCACTCGGAATTGTTAAAAACGTCTCTTTCCGTTAGTATAAAAGAGCCCCTGGTCTTGATGACCAGATGCAGATCAAGAACCCCCGAGATATCAATAAGCCACAGGGCTTACAACATTTGGGTAGTTATGAGATATAAACTAAATGAAACAGATCCATAAATGAACCTGTTCCGGATGTACTCACTCAAGATTCAATTCTAGACTTTGGCAGAAGAAGATAGTAGTCGAAGGAATACTCGACCTTACCTTATAAATTCACCAAGGCCTGTATGTTGTTCCTCTAATATTATTTATCACATCTCATCTATACCCAAGTGGATATTGACTTAATGCGATATCTAATATCAGATTTCCAACACACAGCAATTTTGAGAAGCAAATTGATATTTGAAAATCATTCCCTAGACAGGTACTAAACTCTCAATTAAAACACAGATCCTTTCAGTCTAAGTGAGACCTAATCGCTGACTCTGCTTCTAAGCTCTCAAAATCAACCCCCAGTGGAAGATGAATTAGTCATAACTGTCAAATTTATCCCTTACTCAGATCCGGATTTTATAAAGGAATTTTTGTTGGAAATTTATTATGCAACATCTGATTTAAATCAAGACTTCTGTGTCCAAGGGGAAGGATCCCCAAAATAATAGTAAGACCAGAACATCTACATAATAATATCGTGCATACAAGTATATGAAAAGGAAAATAAAATACCCCAAAATATATGGTGGGGTTAGACAGAATGCGATACACAAAGGTGAATTAGCCTGAGATGAGAAGAAATTGGCTAAAAAGAGTGCCAGAGATAGTTGGGGTTTTTCCGGACTGCAAACATCTGCTGTCTGGTTCCCAATTATCCCAGATGACTGATTTTAGACAAAAAGAATTCCACAACGGTGACCGCCGTCATTTAGTTTTCTTTTGTCTATGAGTGGAAGAAAAACCCACATATTTCTTGCTGTAATATTTCTCAACTGATGTTGGTCGACATCAGTTGATACTATTGCAACTTGAATTCAGGTTGAGAAATTAAGATAAGGAAAATTAAAACTGTATCTGATTAGGAATTGGCTGAGTGACTAATCGAAACTCTTAGTGAAGAGAACGCTCGCCGAAGCTTCCACCAACCACTAACCGGATCATGCAAAATAACAGATAATGATTAACACACAGAAGACGGGTTAGTCGATATCCCTGTGAGAGGACCTTTCACCAACATTGATCTGTGGTGTTTCTCATTGTCCGTTCATACACACAATGAACGAGAAAATAAGAAAGTAAGAAAAATATTTTTTGGTATTGTGTGGGTGTTAAGCACACAATAAGTGGACACTAAATGGGCTGAAATGTGTAATGGATAAAGTTAGGTGAAATAGGCCTAGGCCCAATACACCCATGCAACTTACACAAATCATGAAAGAAAATATTTTCGGAGTTTTCAAAATAGAAGGGATAGTTCAATTCGAATTATTGGGGTAATTCGAATTGAGGTTGCATGAAGGATGAAGTATTACTTACTCAATTGATCATTGCTAGAATTTGGAGCATCATCTAATTCGAATTATTGGCCAATTCGAATTAATTCGAATTGGATAACTCGAATTGGCGAAGTCCCTTTCTTGCTCACATTGACTGAGGCATTTACCTCAAAGGGAGGGTGAGTTCGAATTATTCTAGCAATTCGAATTAATTCGAATTGCAACAATTCGAATTGGTAAAGGGTGGAAAATAAACTAAGGCATGAATGGGTGGCAATGGATACAATATGGTTTTCAACCCAATTCGAATTGTTGAGCAGTTCGAATTAACTCGAATGGAATAATTCGAATTGGTTGAAAACCACATGAAGAGAATTGTTTGGCTATGCAATTCGAATTTCTCTTAGCAATTCGAATTAATTCGAATTGCCTCAATTCGAATCACATATTTTCAGACAACAATAATTTTTGTTCTCACAAGTATGGGTTAGGTGAACACTGTACTGTAATGATGGGTTTAGATTTGCTAAATCATTCATCTCACATCAGTGTCATTTCACAGCCACCCTAGTGAGATTTTCAAGAAATAAACGAATACATGTCTAGTGGGTATTGGCCAGATTCAAACCCTATTTCTACAAACAAGAAATCAGAGATCAAAGAGCCTAAAATATCTAGTTATCTAAGAACTACATGAGTAAACTAAGAACACTCAAGTTATCTAAGGTAGCATAAAATACAATTAAGACAAGAAGAAATAAAACTTAAATATAGATTAACACAGACATTAAAAACATCTAAAACCTAAGAACACTTATTTGAAGCTCTAAGGCACTAAATCAAGCCAAAAACCCATCAAACATGCATTTATTAAGTTTGAATGTCAACTAGGACATAATAAATGTAACCTAGTTGAAACAAACAAACAGTAAGCATTTATTTCTAGGGAAAGCATTAAAGAGTGCCAAAATAAATGGATAAAACCATTTCTGGAAATTTTCCTTGTATTGACACTTGAAAGCTAAATAAGAACCCAAAACCATCATTAGCTTGAAGGTAGGGTTTATTCTAACTAGAAAGCATGTAAACATATGGAAAATGGCTACTCTAAAGGTTACACAAACTGCTTCTACACTAAACTAAGATCAAATCATGTAAAAATTACACTACTTGCAAGAAAAATAAACTAAACTAATCTAAACTACCTACCTAACCCTTAAGGGGTGTGGAACCTCCTGCTGTTCTTTTTGTCCCAAGCTGCCTTTTGGTTAAAAATTCTTGATCTCTTTGTTCTGTTGTGGAAGGTCTGCTTTTATAGACAAACTTCGAAACCCTAGGCCCACCAATGTTGTGCTCATGCTCCACAGCTTCAATGAGTGAAGTTCGAATTAATTTAATCAATTCGAATTAATTCGAATTGTGAGATCTCTTCCTTGAGCTGGAAATGTGGCCTTCAGTTATCAATTCGAATTGTTGTGAAGAATTCGAATTGGTCTTTTCTCGAATTGGATGAGGGTTTCTGCTTGGCCTCTTTGCATTTGTTGGCAATTCGAATTGTTTGTGCCAGTTCGAATTAATTCGAATTGAACAATTCGAATTGCATCTTCTTGCCTTTGGGTTTCTTCTCTCTTCATTCCCTAATTCGAATTAATTCGAATTTGAACAATTCGAATTAGGCTTCTGCATCCCTTCCAACACTTAACCATTTCTTTGTTCTCTTCAGCAATTCGAATTGTGTGCAATTCGAATTAATTCGAATTGCATAATTCGAATTGTGCTTCAACACTTGACCAAAATTCAGTTGTGGGATTTTCACTCTTTTTCCCATCTTTTTGGATTTTTGTGGGCTATATTATTCTTTTGCCCATCTTTTCATTCCTTTTTCTTTTCTTTTTCCTTTTTTCATGTTTTTGGATTTTTCTAACACAAATACAATTTAAAATTGCTTATTTTGTGTCTTTTTATTACCGGCTCGATGTTTTTACGAACTAGCATTAATCTGTCAAATTCAACTGCTTTCTTATTACAATAAGATGGAAACACGATCAAAATGTCCGTCTCAGACACGGAAATGGATTGAAAATAATGGTCAATTTTGGCCATTATCAACATCCTCACATTTAATACTGATCGTCCTCGAGCAGTCAGAGTCAGTGCTCCTAGGAGCTTGGACTCTGCATATTCAATCCATTTGCGTGGCCTCAGAAATTTCATTCTTCTTATATTGGGATAAGACAATCAAAATTACAAGTATTAAATTCTCTTAGTTGCAGTGTTTAATGGAATGATACTTCTCACTTGAGTGAACACACAAACCAATCATTATTGTTAATTCTTCTTGAATAAGTGTTTAGAACGATCCATTGGCTTACTCCTTGAATTCAAGCATGACATGATCATTGATTGATAGAAACAGAGCCTCACATATAGTAGAATCGGAAAGTTCACTCACTCTCAAGATTGGCTTTTATCATCAACGCTCAAAATCAAATTCAATTAAATTCTCCCATAGGCTTGCAACTGGACCAACTCGCCACCTACTCATTTCCTCAAATCGAGATCCCGAGGTCTTATTCAAGGTTATAACGGGGCATACGGTTGTAACATTTGGTAGGAAAGGAAAAATATTGGGTTAAGAAGTGGCACGACACCATTCCATCATAACTTGGCATGTTGTAGAATTTATGATTATCATTATTTCTTTCTTTCTTTTGTTTTTCTTTCTTTTTGTATTGCATGACATTAGACTTTGTCTAATTTGCTTTGTCATTTGCAATTTATTCTTGTTGAATAGATCTCAACTCTTTTTTTTTTTTTGAATCGGTTTATAGCATACCGATTGATAAATATTTGATGATCAAAAATTACAATGCCTTGATGGGATGGCTCATGTACACTTGGGTTTGATTTTCTTGGTCTTTTTGTAAGGCTAGGAATAATATAGTGGCTTCAAAGAAAAATTAGGCTTACAGGCTCAGATTGGTTAATCCTAAAGGGGAAATGTTTTTGGGTTTGGAATTCAAACGAAAGCCAAAATTTTGGGTTTTTCTAAGTGCTTCGATCATTTGCTCGATTTCGGGAATATGGCATGGTCTTGCATCGGTCCCAATTGCAAGTTCTAGTGTCCTTTAATCGAATTGATTCACACAATCAAAGAAAGAAATGAGTAAAAGTGACTCGGCTCAGATCTCACAAGGGACGGTTTGATTATGTCATACTCTTATTCTCAAATTTAGCCTTTGAAAAATTTCTGACAACTTATTCAATCAAATTCTCAACATGAATATTTGTTTTTCTTTCAAGTGATCATATCATTGAATTTTTATAGCTCAAAACTTCGAGAATTTATATCATGCATATTTTTAATTGTTTTATCCCAATATAATAGTCTGAAGATTTCATCATCAGCCTAAATTCAATATGTGAATTTAGGTGACAGATTTATGCTTGTTTTATGCCGGTTTGTTTAATTGAAAGCAGTAAAAAGACAATGTGAACATGCAAGCATGTCACAGCTTGTTTTTGGTGTGACAGTCACTTATTCATCTTGGACTGCCACACATCTTCTTTTTTTTTTTCAAATAATAGAGAACTCAAGACGAAATTCTCTTTTGGAAAGCAGTAAATGTACATCAGTTACAATAGATTTTCATGGTGAGGATTGGAAGTGCACTGAATGAATGGAAAATCTAATGCATGATGTTTACAATGGAGCTCGCATGAATGTGATCACTTAGCTTAGTCCTTCTTCTCCGTGGGCTGTGTGGAGGATCCGGTGGCATCTTCTGGATGGGATGGGAACTTGCTGAGGATGGTGTTCATCATTTCAGCTTGATTGTCGAACATTCTGGCTTGACTGGTGAACACTGCTTCGAACATTTTTCTATTCTTTTCCTCACTCTCAGTCCTTTCTTGATGCTGCCTTGCTGCTTCCTTTCTGAACTCCTCTTCTCTCTCAAGCATTCTCAGCCTAAACTCTTCCTCTTTCTGCATTTGTTTCTCGTGAGTCGAAACAATGGCATCGGCCAAAGATCTGACACTCTGCATCATTGACTCTCCCATTCTGCTCACTGCTTCTAGAGTTTGAGAATCAGCTGGATATTGAGACACAGTCGGGCTTCTGCGAGAGGGTCGGACTGGATGTCTTCGTGATAGGCTTGGAGTGGAAACATCAGTTCCAGGATGAGTGGGAGTGGGAGCAGGTTCTGTTGGCGTGACTGCAGCTTCTTCTGTTGAAGGTACCGCTTCAGTACGGTCCTTCTTCTTGCGTCCCTTGCGTCCGGCTGTTGGTGTCCTAGGAGTGTATCTGGATTGAGCGTCTGATTCTTCCGGCATAATGTATGTAACTGGTTTAGTTATCCTTGTCTTTGGGAATGGGATCGGCCGGCTCATATCAATAAGATCGCTCTCTGCAAAAACTGTTAGATCTACTCCTTGGGCTTCACAAATTCTCCTGATGAGGTTGGGATAGCATAAAGCAGCAGCTCTAGTGCCTGTGACTTTTGTTGTCATGACATGGAAAATCTGCTCCCCCACGTTGATCTTCAGTCCATGCCAAATCTTGGCAAAACCCTTCAACATTCGACCAGATGTTTCATGTGCGTGAGGGTTTGGCCTAACCTTCGACATGTAGAAGTCATAGGAGGGTTGAAACTCCAGCTTCAGGTGCTTTGCTTTGAAGGGGATTTCACCAGTGTAGCTCTCAGCAGTAAGGGACCTAGTGATGTTATCGTGATATTGCCTGTCAGCTGCCCTGCTTGTCCCTTCTCAAAATGCTCAGATGTCGGGATTTCTGACCTCCAGTTGGGTGTGCCAAGGAAGTTGTTCAAGTATTCTCCAGAGATGTTTACGTCAACTCCTCGCACCCAACTTGTCTTTCGTGTGGCATTGATGTTGCAGTAGAATTCCCGAACCAATTCTGCTATCCCGGGTTCAGCGTGATGCTTAAGGAACTCAGTCCATCCGTGGTTTTCTTTTAGCCTGAGTAGCATTGGATGATCTATCAGTTCTGGACTGAATCCTTTATCAGGGACGAATACTCCAGCCAGTGCCATGTATCGTCCCGCATTTTGCTCATTCCCGTTGAACCTCCTCATTATATCAGCATCGTCCCTGATGCGGAATTTTCTGAACTTCTTAGTGGATACACCCAGTCTGCCCCTTGAAGTTGAGTTGGCCCAATAATCAGCCGATCGCACTGATCCGGTTGATTCTTGAGTTCCTTCAGTTCCTGCTTGTTCTCCATCAGAGTCAGAATTTTCCCTTGGTTGTTCCCTCTGTTCAGTTTGCTCGTGCTGTTCTGATTCAACCTGTGTATTCGGTTGTGGCTCTTCCTCAGTTTGTCTCAACTCAGTTTCTTCACCTCCTTGAGTTGCTCCCTGCTCGTGTGCATTACAAAGATCTTCATGGAATACAGAATTTAAGAAATCATCGGGAAGATAGGGATCAGCAACATGCTGGTATTCTTGTTGTGATGCCTCAACTTCCCTCCCGATGTTAAGGTCTCCCAATTGTTCTTCCATGTCGTCTCCTTGCTCTATGGGAATATTGAGATCGTAATGGAGGATCTGCTGAAATGTCTTGTCCTTGAAGATATCTTATATGGTATCCATTTCTGCTTGCTCACCTCCACTGCTACCTTCAGTTCTTACTGTTTCTTGCACTGTGGGTTGCGGTTGAGCGATAGCTGCTGCCAGAGATTGTGCAGCTATTTCATTCAGATCATTCACAAGTTCAGCTGTCTTCTTCCTTGATTCTTCAAGTCTGACATTGCCCTCGTGCACCATTTCCTCTATCTCCTCTATGGGTCGCATTGCCTCCATTGCTTTCTCAACATCCGCCTTTGTGTCATTTCTGCGAGCAGTAGATCTCTTTACTTGTTCCTCCTTCTCCCTGGCCCATTCTGCTGGCTCAGCTTTCACCTTAACAGGAATAATGTCGGTTCCGCTGATTATCTGACAATCATCGTCCCCGACCTCAACCCGTGTTTCAGTGTCAGCTTTCTTCTTCTTCTCCAGCTCAGCGTGCAATTTTTCAGCAACTTTTCTATTCTCCTCTTCCTCTCGGGTTTTTCTAATATTTTCCTCCATTTCTGCCTTCCTGGCGTCTTCTTTTGCTTTCTTGGCCTCCTCTTCAGCTGCCTTGGCCATTTGTTCTTTCCAAAGTCGATTTTTCTCTGCCCTTGCAGCTTCCATTTTCTGCTTCCACTCCTCCGTCTCTTTTGCCATTTCGATCTCAGCCTCCTCCTTCTCCCTTCTTGCTCTTTCAGCTTGTCGGGCCTCGTACTCGGCTTTCCTCTGTGCCTCAATCCTATCCATCTCAGCTTCCTCTTGAGCTATCCTTGCTGCTTCTGTATCAGCATCTTCTTGGGCTTTGCGCTGTTGTTCTTTCTTGGATAACTCAATGGTTTGCTTCTTGCCTTTGTCTTTTTGCTTGGTGGGCTCATCATAGAATTTGGGCATAGGGGGAATGATCCTTGGCTGACTCGGAGGTTCTTGGATTTTGATCTGAGGCTCAGCAGACTTCTCAGACTTTTCTTTATCTGCCAACCTTATCAGTTTTCTCTTCTTCTTGGGTGGCTCCGGTTCGGATTCAGTCTGAGAGGGTTCAGATTCGGCAGGCTCAAATTGCTCGGAGGTCGGATCAACATAATCGTCAATGATCTGTTCTTCATCCTCAACATTCAATCCAAATTCCGGTCCTTTGAACTTCAGAAATTTTTGGATGAATTTAGGCTCGGACATGGCTGTGAGTTGCGCAGTCCATTTTAGTGTGAAATATCTGCCTAGGACACCTTGGAATCCCGTGTTATACTGCAAACGAGGTCGGTGTTCTTGACAGTGCCTTAGACCTTCTGCATCCATTTCACGTAGCAGGTCGAGGAACCTCTTTTTCATCTCCGTGTACAAGGTGTCCACGATGTCTGCCTCTTTTTCCTTTAGATGTCCTAGGTCTCGGACTGGTGGAATGTTGAGATACTCCAAACACTTGTTTTTGCCCATTACTGAGATCTGTTTCCTCTTGCGTCCCATTCTGTCCCATGATCTGTTTTGAATCATCGCGATGCATTCTGCTCTCATCAGCTCGAAATTGGGCATCCCCTTCATTGTATTCTCTCGGGGCTCAACTGCCGGAATCCTTTGTGGTAAGAAGACTGGCAGAATCTCCACATTTCCCGGAGGTATTACTACTCCCGGTCTTAGTACAGACTCCCTGATGTCCTTTTCCCATTTTCCCCATGCAATCATGTATTCCCCCCCACAGTTTCCTGACTGCTTTTGTTTTCTCAATAATCGAATCCAGCATTGGAGTGTGGTGGGCTTGTCCGTAGTTCAGTACCGCCTGGAGAGAGTCCCGGAAGTTGAATGTCATTTCAGTATGACGCTCTTTTGCACGCAATGTCAACCATAGCTGCTCTTCCGGTCCGCAAATGGTCCCATTGTCGAATAGTTCCTTCTTGTACGTAAATGGAAAGGTCTCCGGCATGGAGAGTACACCAGTTGACGCAACTAAGTACGGTGGAGGCGTCTTGGGGGCATAATGCATTTTTACTTCCCTCGTAATGGGTGGTTGGATGAGGACTGGATCAAAGGCGGATGCTCTTCTATCCCCGAACTGGATTTCAAGCATTCTGTTCCAATAAGCTTTCTGTCGTTTCATCCTCCAAACCATCCGCTCATAGTGAACTCTCGGGTCGTCAAACCGTTGATCGTACCTTGCCTCATCGAACTCTTGGTTCCAGAAGTTACATACATGTTGGCAAAAGTCTCTTTCGAGGCCCGTCGCTCTATCATTTCTTTCTTCCTCTGGAATCGCATTCCACCAATGGTCCTTCATTTCGAACCTCCATTCAATCTGGTGGTCCATAGGCAGGTTATGCTCATTCCTTATGGCCACCCTATTTTCCTCTGCCTCTTTCTTCAGCCTCTCAATTTCCAAGAAGGCACGATCTGGAGTTGTCTTTGGAAGACCCATCAGGGAATCTATAATGAATTGATCCCTGGAGAGAAAAGAGTTAGAACTATTTTTAACAAATTTTTGATAAGTGGATCCGAGTTGAAAGTCAACATCCTCACATTTTGAGCTAAGCTCTAAATGTGAGTTAATTGGTTTCTAATCAAATTTATAGAAAGAAAAACATAGAGCTGGATTGTTAAATCTAACTCTTATTATAGCAAAAATAAGGAAAGCAAGAGAGAGATAAGGATCTTGGATCCTCAAAATTTTTCTTGGACTGTAAATAGTCTAAGATGTTTTTGGGTGGTCGAAGGACCAAAAGGAGAATATTTCGTAGGTTATTGAGCCTACGAAAGAATTTTGATTTTTATCACTTAAAAAGTGATTGAAATCAGGTGAGATAGGGGAGATAAGAGATTAATGATGAAAAGCAAATGCAAGCGACAAATTATGCAATTACTAGTATGTAACAATGGACCATGACTAAAAATAAGAATAAAAATGAAAGTAAAAGTAGACATGCATACATACAAAAGGTGATTTTTGGATTTTTATGGAAAAGTGTTGACTTGTTTATTTAATGCAATTGGGGGTGTAAGTGGTCCCCCATTTGGATTTTGTTTTGGGAAGTGGGTTTTTAAGGAATATAAACAAAACATTCCTTGTGAACATTCCCCACTTGTCCCGGATGTGCAAACATCAACTTCTAGAATTGCGTTTGCAAAGTGTGGGCAACATGTACCCGACAAAAGCATTTATTACTAAAATACTCATGTAGTATAATACATGCAAACATCAAATAAGCACACAATTGGTCCAAGAACACTACTGTAATGCAACACTTAACATCAACATGCATTATCAATCATCATCAACAACTTTCTACTGATCAAAACAACACAGTGGGCAAAGGAAACTGTCTACAGTGTTAAGCCTACTCACAGATTACTAAAACACCAACACAGATAAACAAAAATGCACACAAACAACAAAATGAACGAACAAAACCATAAAACTAAACAGAAACCATATTTTTAAGGGTTTTGAAACCCTTGTTTTCAAAATGAGAACACCCCCATCACAGAAACGTTCGAACCCTAAAAAATGGCAGTTTCAACATAAATCCCTAGAAACCTAGGTTCTGCCCTAAGCGATTCTACCCCTTAATATACTACACCCAGTCATCTCCGATCACTTTCCGGCTCTCTTCGATGTAAAATCAAAACACATTCCCCTCCCTATCCCCGATTTCGCAAGGAATACGAAGAGACAAAACTGAAAACTGCGAAAACTGAGCGCGAAAATGTAAAAGAACCACTTACCCCCGACTCCCGCTTGGATTAGACGAAGAGGACGCCATTTCCGAGCAGTTTGAACGGAGGAAAAAGTCGAGAAAATGCGACTGGTTTCGCGAGGAGGACAGTTTCGCGAGAGAGAACACGGGAGGGGTTTTTGGAAGAGTGAAAAGTGAAAGTGAGGGAAAATGAGAGGGAAAGAGGGTATAAAAAGGATTCGGAAAGGGAGTTCGAATTATGCACTAATTCGAATGAATTCGAATTGGTGCATTCTGTGAGAGATGCGAGTTATTCAGGCCAATTCGAATTAATTCGAATTGGCTTGAAAGACAGAAACAAGGCAAGTTCGAATTCTGAGATCAATTCGAATTAATTCGAATTGACTCACAATTCGAACTTGAGGTTGAGGGAAAAATTTGCATAAGGTGCCTAAGTAAGCTAATTCGAATTATTGTGGACAATTCGAATTAATTCGAATTGCTTGAATAACTCGAATTGCAATACTTGCTGCGGAGAATGCCTTTTGTATGCTAATTCGAATTAGTTAGGCAATTTGAATTAATTCGAATTGCCTTATAATTCGAATGGCATTACTTGGCTAAATAAAACATCCGAAAATTCTGCCTTGGGTGCCAATTCGAATTTGCATGGCAATTCGAATTAATTCGAATTTCCTGCATAATTCGAATTAACTTATCCGAGGGTGAAAATTACCAAGGCAAGATGTCTTATGTGGTTTGTTCCAAACAATTCGAATTAATTCGAATTACCTTGGAATGAAAAAAAAAGAAATAAAACCACCTCTAAGACTTAGGAAAATTTTGATTTTCACAAAATTTATGTTTATCAAGATGAACTCAATAGCAAACATATCTACACAGAATTAGAATCTGAAACATATTGCTTGCATAAATTAGGTTGGGTTAACAATTTTATTTTATGAATTTATTCTGGATTTTAGATTTCTCTAAATTCCGGAATTAATTTTCATTAAATATAATATTAACCCAACCGGGAACCTGGTTTTTGGAAGCTTTATCTTTCTTTTTGTTGGTTCCTCGAATTCCTGCAAAACAATTATAAGAAAGTATTAGGTTTTCCCCAAATATCAACATCCTCACATTTAGAGTCTTAGTACTCTAAATGTTCAATTGATTTTTGGATACTTCATCCCAATAAAAATAGGTAGAGTAAATAATAAATAAGTAAGTAAATATATGTATAATATTTATTGAGCATAAGCCGGTTCTGTTGTCATTTGAGCTTCTTTTTCGGGGTCGAACTGCCCAAGATACTCCTTCAATCTGTGTCCATTCACTACCAGCTCTCCTTTGTCAGTTCGGATCCTGACAGCTCCACTTTCAAACACGTGCACCACTTTGTATGGCCCTTCCCATCTGGATTTAAGCTTTCCGGGGAACAGCTTCAACCTAGAATTGAATAACAAGACATTCTGGCCAACATAGAAGTGTTTAGACTTAATACGACGATCGTGTAACTTCTGGGTCCGCTCTTTATAAATCCTCGAGCTTTCATAAACTTGCGCACGTATTTCCTCAATTTCATTGAGGTCCAACTTGCGCTTACTCTGAGCAACTCGTGAGTCAAAATTGAGCGTTCGTACGGCCCAGTAAGCCTTATGCTCTAGTTCTACGGGCAAATGACAGGCCTTCCCGAAGACGAGTCTGTATGGAGACATCCCAATGGGAGTCTTGAATGCAGTGCGATATGCCCATAAAGCATCATTGAGCTTACGTGACCAATCTTTGCGAGTTGTCCCCACAGTAGCCTCGAGTATGTGTTTGATTTCGCGATTCGAGACCTCGACTTGACCACTGGTTTGGGGATGGTAAGGCGTGCCGATCTTGTGGAGAATCCCATTTTTGCTCATAAGATTTGCAAATGCTTTATTAACAAAATGGGTTTCTCCATCTGATATGATCACCCTGGGTACACCAAATCTATTGAAAATGTTATTTTTCAAAAATTTGACGACCTGGTTGCCATCATTGGTTGGCAGTGCAACGGCCTCAACCCACTTGGAAACGTAATCGACAGCTACCAAGATGTAATGGTTCCCATCAGATGTCGGGAATGGTCCCATGAAGTCGATACCCCATACATCGAAAATCTCGAGAGTGAGAATTCCTTGTTGAGGCATCTCATCCCTCTTGGAGATATTCCCTAGTCTTTGGCATCTGTCGCAAGCTTTAACAAACGCTTTGCAATCCTCGTAAATGGTAGGCCAATAAAAACCGCACTCGAGCACCTTATGGGCTGTTCGAGTGGGGCCATGGTGACCTCCATATTCCGACTCATGGCATTTCTTAGCGATTTGATAAGCCTCATGCTCAGTTACACATCGTCTAATAATCGAATCTGCACAATGCTTGAAGAGATAAGGATCTTCCCAGAAGTAGTTAACTACATCTCGGTTGAACCTCGCTTTGTGGCTCCTGCTTTGAAATGGTGGAATTATTCCGCATGCTAAAAAGTTAGCAATATCGGAAAACCACGGACAAGCTTGATCATGAAGATGCAAGGCAAACAATTGCTCGTCCGGAAAATTCTCATTTACGGCTAGCTCATTTTTATCATTTTCTAGTCAAGACAAATGGTCAGCAGCACCATTGTCTCTGCCTTTTCTATCTTTTATTATAATGTTAAATTCTTGCAACAAAAGTACCCACCTGATTAATCGAGGTTTGGCGTCTTGTTTGCTAAACAAGTATCTCAGTGCAGAGTGATCTGTGTACACTGTGGTTTTTGTACCAATAAGATATTGTCTGAATTTGTCAAACGCAAAAACCACAGCATACATCTCCTTCTCCGTGGTGGTGTAGTTAATTTGGGCCTCATTTAGGGCATGACTTGCGTAATGAATTACACAATGCTTCCCTTCCTTATGTTGCCCAAGAACTGCACCCACGGCGAGATCACTTGCATCACACATTACCTCGAAAGGCATTGACCAATCGGGTGGTTGCACTATTGGAGCGGAAATCAACATTTCTTTGAGCGTGTCAAAGGCTTGAACACATGCTTCATTTATTACAAAAGGATTTTCTTTACACAACAAATTAGTGAGCGGCTTGGCAATTTTAGAAAAGTCTTTTATGAATCTCCGGTAGAAACCGGCATGCCCTAAGAAACTCCTAACTGCTTTTATTGAATTAGGCAATGGAAGGTTTGAGATGACGGAAACCTTAGCTCTGTCGACTTCGATACCTGCGCGCGAGATGCGGTGACCCAACACTATTCCTTCGGTGACCATGAAATGGCACTTCTCCCAGTTCAACACTAGGTTGGTGTCCTCACATCTTTTCAAAATTTGTGCAAGATTAGTCAAGCATTCATCAAAAGTATCTCCATACACAGAGAAGTCGTCCATGAAAACTTCAATGCATTTTTCGATAAATTCTGAGAAAATTGACATCATGCATCTTTGAAATGTGGCAGGCGCATTACAAAGTCCAAAAGGCATGCGCCTGTATGCAAAAGTTCCATATGGGCACGTGAATGTGGTCTTGTCGTGATCCTCACTAGCTATTACAATCTGATTATAGCCAGGGTACCCATCCAAAAAGCAGTAGTACTCCCTTCCGGCCAACCTCTCCAGCATCTGATCAATGAATGGCAAGGGGAAATGGTCCTTCCTGGTAGCGGTATTAAGCTTCCGGTAGTCGATGCAAACTCTCCAACCGGTCACTGGACGCATCGCCACTTCTTCTCCTTGCTCGTTAGTCGTTACACAAATCCCCCCACGTTTAGGTACGACCTGCACTGGGCTAACCCATTTGCTATCAGAGATAGGATAGATGATACCAGCATCTAAGAGCTTGATAACTTCTTTCCTTACCACTTCCTGCATATGGGGATTCAGACGCCTTTGTGGTTGCCTTGAGGGCTTATACTCCTCTTCCATTAAAATTCTGTGCATGCAAACAGAGGGGCTTATTCCTTTTATATCAGAAATGGTCCATCCGATTGCATGTACATATTTCTTTAGAATGTCTACCAGAGCTTTTTCTTGTTCTTGTGTCAGCTTGGCTGACACAATCACCGGTAATCTTTTATGTTCAGCGAGAAAAACGTACTTAAGATGATCCGGAAGTATTTTAAGTTCAAGCTCTGGTGGGCATTCAACGGAAGGCGGCAATTTGCGAGAAATGAGTGGGAGAGAGAGATCAGATTTACCTTCAGGATCCTGTGTCAGTACAGGATCCATTTCTTCCTCAGCAGTGCTTTCCTCTTCCTCCGGGATGAACTCAACTCCATCGAATTCTTCAAGGTCCCCAGAGATAGGATCCTCGAAGTGGACAGCGTTGCAGCTCCTTGGTTGTTCTGCACCTTCAGGCTTCGGTACCTGTTTTGAAACTTTGCTCGGCTCATCAGTCACAGAGTCTATGCTCTCATCCTCACTCCTACTATCTATTACATCAAAAATGGAATAAGATCCCTCAGACGGGAACTTCTGCAGCTTTTCCATGTTGAAATCCAATTCTTCTTCTCCGACTCGGAGCTTGATTTGATTTGATCGAGCGTCTATAAGTGCACCGCCGGTTGAGAGAAAGGGGCGGCCTAAGATCAGTGGCATCTCGTAATCCTCTTCTATATCCAAAATAATGAAGTCGACGGGGAAAAGAATCCCTCCCGTCTTGACAATTACGTCCTTCAGGATTCCGATTGGATGGGTAATTGATCGGTCTGCCAGCTGTAACTTCATTGTAACCGGCTCAATTACACCCAAGCGAAGACGTTTTGCCATGGCGAGTGGCATAACATTGATGCTTGAGCCCAAGTCGCACAACCCTTTTCCAACATTAGTTTTCCCGATGTGGATCGGCAGTGTAATGCATCCTGGATCTTCCTTCTTCTCCGGTAGCACTCTTTGGATAATGGCACTGCAGCTACTGTTCAAAATCACTACTTCCTCCTGCTCAGCTTTTCTCCTCCCTGAAATCATTTCTTTAAGAAATTTAGCATAGACGGGCATTTCTGAAATCATTTCGACCAATGGAATAGTGATCTCGACAGCTTTCAGTCTTTCTAAAAACTTTTTAAATTTTTCATCTTGCTCCTTATTTTTAAGACGTGCCGGGTATGGCACCCTTGGCATGTACTTATTATTATTTGTTTTTGGTGGTAAAGAGAAGGAAATTTTACCTTCAACCCTACCCTTTTCAGCTCCCTTTGCAGCTTTAACCTGCGGAATAGCTGTCTCTGGTTTGTCTTTGTCCAGTCCAATACCATCTCCTCCTTCGATCCTTTCACTTCCTTTTTCACCCTCCACTAGATCCTTTTCCTCCTCGGCCGTCTCTTTTCCATGTCCAACAATTCCTCTCAGAGTCTTGCCTCCCCGCAATGTGATTGCTTTACACTGCGGGTTAGCTTCAGTACTGCTCGGAAGTGTTCCTTTCCCCCTGTTCTGTAGTTCCTTGGCCAATTGGGTGACTTGCGTCTCCACATTCTTGATTGATGACTGCAGTTGCTGATTTATATCCTTCTGGTTGGCTATAAATTCAGTCATCAGGTTCTCCAAACGAGATGGTGGCCGTTGATTATATTGCTGATTCTGATCAGGTTGGGGCTGGAAATTCTGGAAATTCTAGCCTTGGTTCTGATTAGGCCTTTGTTGTATTTGAGGTTGGAAATTCTGATTCTGATTTTGGAAGTTTTGCACTCTTTGCTGGACGAATCCTTGGTTCTGAGGTCTGAAGTTTTGCTGTGGGTTTTGGAACTGGTTGGGCTGATTTGGCTGCAACAAATGCGCGTTAAGTGCATTGTTGTTGGAATAAGAGAGGTTGGGATGGCGATTTTGGTAGTTCCCGGCATAATTACAGCTTTCGGTAGCTATCTGTTGACATGTGTCAGTTGGATGAGGTCCCTGACACAGTCCACAGACAACTCCCGATTGCTGTGGTTGAACTTGGTCTGATGAGGTTCCTGCCTGAGAAGCGTCTGTTCCCTTCCCTTTATCCTGACTCAGCTGTATCGCAGCTACCTGTTCTTGCAGTTTTTCAAAATCTGTTTTCCCTTCACTTACAGCAAAGACTTTTCTAGGAGGATTCTCCTTCCTATCGTCTGTGTTTAGGATGGATCTGTTGACAGACATTGTCTCAATCTTCTCCCAAGCTTGGTCCATAGGCAAGTGGAGTAAATGTCGTCCGCCAGCGGCGTCTAACATTGTTCTCCATGGATGGGTGAGTCCTCCGTAGAATTTTCTCAATTGCTCCCATGGTGCGTACCCATGTTGGGGGCATCGCCTGATGAGGCCCAAGAATCTCTCTTTCGCATCATATAATGACTCGTCTGGCTTCATCTTAAAATCCCCAATCTTAGCTCGTCCTTCCTCAATCTTTGATTCTGGAAAATACTTCAGCAAAAAGCTCCTCACCAAGTCTGCCCAAGTGCTCCGCAGATTGATAGGCAATGACTTATACCAGTCCCTGGCACCACTATACAACGAAAATGGAAACAACATTAGCCTTATAGCATCAGGAGAGACTCCCTGATTTTTGATCGTGTCGCAGAGCTCTAGGAAGGTCTGGAGATGATCATGAGGGTCCTCATGATTTGCGCCGCAGAACTGATTGTTTTGCACCAAATTAATGAGTGCCGGTTTGAGCTCGAAATTGCGTGCAGGAAAATGTGCTCTCCCAGGTCCATCCAGATAGGGCTCTACAATTGGTTGCATAAAGTCTGCTGCTGCTTGCTGCTGCTGTTGATTTCCTTGTTCAGCTTGGTTCTGGTACTGTTGGTGATAATTTGGAAATTGCTGGAAGTTATGTGGATCTTGTGGGTTGTTTTGGAATTGATCTGGATTGAAAGCTTGGTTTTGGTATTGTTGGTTTGGTATGTTTTGGTTTTGGTGAAATTGATTTACGGGTGGTGGTGGTTGTTGGTGGAATTGCTGGTATTGTTGCTGATTAGGATTTGGTAGATTCTCCTCTTCGTTGGCACGATTAGGATGCTCTACCACTCCTCTGTCAGCTCCATTACCAGGGTTATGTGGTGGTTGGTCTATGGGTAAGATCGGGGGAGTGTTTTGGTTTTCTGTCATATCTGATAGATCGCTGCTTGATGTTTCAGGTGAAGTGCGGCTCCGACGCTCCTGCTCCTTCCGTCTTCTGGCTTCTGCCCTCAGTTGGCGAGCGGTCCTTTCTATTTCTAGATCGAACGGTAGCTCCGGTAATGTGTTCTTTCTCCGTTGCATAAGCAATTGGTATCAAACTTTTGACAGTACCTGTACAACCCCCCAGGTTAGTAACAGTTCAAGAACATATACAAGAACTATCTATGAGTAAATCAGGAATGTAATTCTCCTAGTAAACGGCGCTGCATCCTCCCCGGCAACGGCGCCATGAAACTTTTGACGAGCTCCGCCAACACGAGTAATTTTCTGAAAATTCCTTTACTGATTTATTGCTTAAGGAGGAAACTGTGATTTCAAATGGTGCCTCAAGAGTCCCCGGTGACGGCCATGAAACTTTTGCACTCAAGCCAAGTTTCATTTTGCTGCTGGGGGGTTGAAGAACCGTCTAAATATAATTTCCAAGTTCGAATTTATTAAATGAAAAGAGTTATGATTGGGGGAAGGGGTTTAAGGATATATTAAGATTTCCCTTTTTATTACTCCTGTGGGGTTCAAACGGCGCTGTGGTTCTTCCAGCCATGAAACTTTTGACAAGTATCACGGTGCAACCGGGATGGACCTTCAGTCTGTCACCCTGAAAGTCCTAGGTATCTGCACCATGATGCTTCTCTTAATTTCATGTCAAGAAGATACCTGCCATGAAATTCTTGAACATCTTCCCACTGTATGAGTATTTTCCCAAAATGTTGTTTTTATTTACTCGTGTCACGAAACTGTGCTCCCGAAAGCGCACGGGTCAAAAATTGCAGTAATTTATAGTAAGTACCGGATCGTTCACTGGAGGATGTGCGATGGAAGCAGGACCCACGTCGTTTACTAAGATTTTCCACTCGGTTACTCGTTTCAAGTTTTGCAAGGGTTTCTATCAACTACTCAACATAATTTAAATCAGATCAAGAAAGCAGTAAAAATTATTCTACAAAGCGTGGTAAACTAGATCGGAGAAAACAATTAAATCTATACTACGGAAGCAGTAAAAATTATGCTACACTATCTAGAAAGCAGATTTAAATATGACAGAAGGGACAGGGAGGAAATAATAAAGATTGGACAAGATTCAGATGAAACACAATTAAACTTCCATTTTTTATACACAGATCTTAGCTTGGGATAATCCTCTAGTTAGCTAACTCTCATGCTTTCTACACCATGTTCCCTTTAACAGACAGGTACTTAGGGTGAGAATTTACATGCTCTTAAGACAACAATTTCTAAGATACCACAGACTTATAACTCCCTCCACAGGCCTTGTGAAGTTACATTACATATCTGTGGTGGACAAGCAACACCTAACATATCATTAGTTGATATGCCAAGTACTCCTATCATTCCCCCATGTCACACCCAAAGTTTTAAATAAAGCCCCAAACCATTCCATAACTCTCAAACCTTTTAACAGATGGACAGCCCCTAATTCTTCCGAGTGACCTCTATGAAAGCATTTAAAGGAAAGCAGTAAGGAAGCTGTAAAGAAAGCATTTAAATCTATCACTCGGAATTGTTAAAAACGTCTCTTTCCGTTAGTATAAAAGAGCCCCTGGTCTTGATGACCAGATGCAGATCAAGAACCCCCGAGATATCAATAAGCCACAGGGCTTACAACATTTGGGTAGTTATGAGATACAAACTAAATGAAACAGATCCATAAATGAACCTGTTCCGGATGTACTCACTCAAGACTCAATTCTAGACTTTGGCAGAAGAAGATAGTAGTCGAAGGAATACTCGACCTTACCTTATAAATTCACCAAGGCCTGTATGTTGTTCCTCTAATATTATTTATCACATCTCATCTATACTCAAGTGGATATTGACTTAATGCGATATCTAATATCAGATTTCCAACACACAGCAATTTTGAGAAGCAAATTGATATTTGAAAATCATTCCCTAGACAGGTACTAAACTCTCAATTAAAACACAGATCCTTTCAGTCTAAGTGAGACCTAATCGCTGACTCTGCTTCTAAGCTCTCAAAATCAACCCCCAGTGGAAGATGAATTAGTCATAACTGTCAAATTTATCCCTTACTCAGATCCGGATTTTATAAAGGAATTTTTGTTGGAAATTTATTATGCAACATCTGATTTAAATCAAGACTTCTGTGTCCAAGGGGAAGGATCCCCAAAATAATAGTAAGACCAGAACATCTACATAATAATATCATGCATACAAGTATATGAAAAGGAAAATAAAATACCCCAAAATATATGGTGGGGTTAGACAGAATGCGATACACAAAGGTGAATTAGCCTGAGATGAGAAGAAATTGGCTAAAAAGAGTGCCAGAGATAGTTGGGGTTTTTCCGGACTGCAAACATCTGCTGTCTGGTTCCCAATTATCCCAGATGACTGATTTTAGACAAAAAGAATTCCAAACAACGGTGACCGCCGTCATTTAGTTTTCTTTTGTCTATGAGTGGAAGAAAAACCCACATATTTCTTGCTGTAATATTTCTCAACTGATGTTGGTCGACATCAGTTGATACTATTGCAACTTGAATTTAGGTTGAGAAATTAAGATAAGGAAAATTAAAACTGTATCTGATTAGGAATTGGCTGAGTGACTAATCGAAACTCTTAGTGAAGAGAACGCTCGTCGAAGCTTCCACCAACCACTAACCGGATCATGCAAAATAACAGATAATGATTAACACACAGAAGACGGGTTAGTCGATATCCCTGTGAGAGGACCTTTGATCTGTGGTGTTTCTCATTATCCGTTCATACACACAATGAACGAGAAAATAAGAAAGTAAGAAAAATATTTTTTGGTATTGTGTGGGTGTTAAGCACACAATAAGTGGACACTAAATGGGCTGAAATGTGTAATGGATAAAGTTAGGTGAAATAGGCCTAGGCCCAATACACCCATGCAACTTACACAAATCATGAAAGAAAATATTTTTGGAGTTTTCAAAATAGAAGGGATAGTTCAATTCGAATTATTGGGGTAATTCGAATTGAGGTTGCATGAAGGATGAAGTATTACTTACTCAATTGATCATTGCTAGAATTTGGAGCATCATCTAATTCGAATTATTGGCCAATTCGAATTAATTCGAATTGGATAACTCGAATTGGCGAAGTCCCTTTCTTGCTCACATTGACTAAGGCATTTACCTCAAAGGGAGGGTGAGTTCGAATTATTCTAGCAATTCGAATTAATTCGAATTGCAACAATTCGAATTGGTAAAGGGTGGAAAATAAACTAAGGCATGAATGGGTGGCAATGGATACAATATGGTTTTCAACCCAATTCGAATTGTTGAGCAGTTCGAATTAACTCGAATGGAATAATTCGAATTGGTTGAAAACCACATGAAGAGAATTGTTTGGCTATGCAATTCGAATTTCTCTTAGCAATTCGAATTAATTCGAATTGCCTCAATTTGAATCACATATTTTCAGACAACAACAATTTTTGTTCTCACAAGTATGGGTTAGGTGAACACTGTACTGTAATGATGGGTTTAGATTTGCTAAATCCTTCATCTCACATCAGTGTCATTTCACAGCCACCCTAGTGAGATTTTCAAGAAATAAACGAATACATGTCTAGTGGGTATTGGCCAGATTCAAACCCTATTTCTACAAACAAGAAATCAGAGATCAAAGAGCCTAAAACATCTAGTTATCTAAGAACTACATGAGTAAACTAAGAACACTCAAGTTATCTAAGGTAGCATAAAATACAATTAAGACAAGAAGAAATAAAACTTAAATATAGATTAACACAGACATTAAAAACATCTAAAACCTAAGAACACTTATTTGAAGCTCTAAGGCACTAAATCAAGCCAAAAACTCATCAAACATGCATTTATTAAGTTTGAATGTCAACTAGGACATAATAAATGTAACCTAGTTGAAAAAAACAAACACTAAGCATTTATTTCTAGGGAAAGCATTAAAGAGTGCCAAAACAAATGGATAAAACCATTTCTGGAAATTTTCCTTGTATTGACACTTGAAAGCTAAATAAGAACCCAAAACCATCATTAGCTTGAAGGTAGGGTTTATTCTAACTAGAAAGCATGTAAACATATGGAAAATGGCTACTCTAAAGGTTACACAAACTGCTTCTACACTAAACTAAGATCAAATCATGTAAAAATTACACTACTTGCAAGAAAAATAAACTAAACTAATCTAAACTACCTACCTAACCCTTAAGGGGTGTGGAACCTCCTGCTGTTCTTTTTGTCCCAAGCTGCCTTTTGGTTAAAAATTCTTGATCTCTTTGTTCTGTTGTGGAAGGTCTGCTTTTATAGACAAACTTCGAAACCCTAGGCCCACCAATGTTGTGCTCATGCTCCACAGCTTCAATGAGTGAAGTTCGAATTAATTTAATCAATTCGAATTAATTCGAATTGTGAGATCTCTTCCTTGAGCTGGAAATGTGGCCTTCAGTTATCAATTCGAATTGTTGTGAAGAATTCGAATTGGTCTTTTCTCGAATTGGATGAGGGTTTCTGCTTGGCCTCTTTGCATTTGTTGGCAATTCGAATTGTTTGTGCCAGTTCGAATTAATTCGAATTGAACAATTCGAATTGCATCTTCTTGCCTTTGGGTTTCTTCTCTCTTCATTCCCTAATTCGAATTAATTCGAATTTGAACAATTCGAATTAGGCTTCTGCATCCCTTCCAACACTTAACCATTTCTTTGTTCTCTTCAGCAATTCGAATTGTGTGCAATTCGAATTAATTCGAATTGCATAATTCGAATTGTGCTTCAACACTTGACCAAAATTCAGTTGTGGGATTTTCACTCTTTTTCCCATCTTTTTGGATTTTTGTGGGCTATATTATTCTTTTGCCCATCTTTTCATTCCTTTTTCTTTTCTTTTTCCTTTTTTCATGTTTTTGGATTTTTCTAACACAAATACAATTTAAAATTGCTTATTTTGTGTCTTTTTATTACCGGCTCGATGTTTTTACGAACTAGCATTAATCTGTCAAATTCAACTGCTTTCTTATTACAATAAGATGGAAACACGATCAAAATGTCCGTCTCAGACACGGAAATGGATTGAAAATAATGGTCAATTTTGGCCATTATCACCCATGAATCATAACTCTTTTTATTTAATAAATTCAAACATGATATGTTATAAAAATACTCGTGTTAATGAAATTTGTCAAAAGTTTCACCTCACGTGCCTTCGCATTATCCTTTGTCTTCCCCTGAACATCCATGACTGTGTTGAAAACATTTTCAAACACATTCTTCTCAATGTGCATTACATCAAGATTGTGGCGAACCAAATTTGTTTTCCAATATGGTAGATCCCAGAATATACTCCGCTTTTTCCAGCCACAAGTCTTACCGATTACTGCATTCTCCTCAGCTCCTCTTAATTCAGTTACTCGACGTAGACCATACATTTCTATGTCTTCCAACACTGCGTCGCCGCTCTTGTACCTTGGTGCCAATCTGTGTTCCTCCCGATCCTTCGTAAATTTGGACTTATCAAGCCTAAAAGGATGATCTAAAGGCAGGAACTTCCCGTGAGCATCAAACCACGACTGTTTGCCACCCTCTTTAAGGCGTATCGATTCAGTTTCCTCCATACAAACTGGGCAGGCATATTTCCCATACGTGCTCCAACCAGACATCATAGAATAAGCTGGGAAGTCTCCAATGGTCCACATCAACGCTGCCTTCATCTGAAAGTTTTGTTTTGTATTTCGGTCATATGTTGTGATCCCAACATCCCACAACTCCAAAAGCTCGGCTATTAAGGGTTGTAAAAAGACATCGATCCCCTGTTTTGGGCTTGATTTCCCAGGTATTATGCACGTGAGAAACATGTATTCATCTTTCATGCACATACCGGGAGGGAGGTTATATGGGGTTAAAATTACTGGCCAACATGAGTATTGAGATCCCGACTGTCCAAAAGGTTGGAAACCTTCCGTACAAAGTCCCAAGCGCACATTTCGCCCCTCCGACCCAAATTCTGGATGAATTGTATCAAAGTCTTTCCATGCCTTCGAGTCACAAGGATGACACATCTCTCCTACAATATCATGCTGGTGTCCGACATGCCAAGTCATATGTTCCGCTGTCGCCTCCGATGCATACAACCTTTTTAATCGGTTTTTAAGTGGGAAGTAGAACATATATTTCCGTGCGATCCGTGAATTGGAATTCATTTCCCGATACTGCGGCTTGTCACAGAACCTGCAATTCTCTAATGTAGCATCTTCACGCCAAAACAACATACACCTATTCTCACAACAATCTATCTTCTCAACAGGTAGCCCCAATCCCTCAAGTAGTTTCTTTGCCTCGTAGAAGTTCTTAACCATAGCATTATCCTCGGAAAGCAAATCAATGATTAGTTGGCACAACGTATCGAAGCACCGCTCCGATAAGTTGTGTTCGGCCTTAATGTTTAATAACCTTGCTATTGTTGACAGCAAAGTCATTTTCTTGCACCCAGGCCACAAATCTTTGTCTGCTGCCTCCAACATACGGTAAAACAGTCTCTCTTCTGGATTTGGTTCCTCGGGTGGCCTAGGTTCATCTTCTTCATCATGTGCTGTAGTGTCGGGCATACCAAATCCCATTCCCTCGTAAACCATTTGTAAGTAAGTATCCTCAGGTGCATCGACTGATGGGGCTCCCGCACCAGCATCGTCGTATCGTTCAAATTGGTGCACTTCTCCATGACACGTCCACCTTTCATAGTTAGGGACAAACCCATATTTTTTTAGATGGTACTTGATGTCATCATCAGGTAGATAGCACTTGTTCCTACACTTACCACATGGACACCTTAATTTTTCCTGGGCCCTATCGACATCTGGGTTTCCATGAGACATACGTATAAATAATTCTACTCCATTAGTAAATTCGGATGTCACTACTCCAATTTCATGACGGGAGCGCTACATCCAACTCCGATCCATCACCTACGAATATGGGAATACGGCACAGAATGAAACTAATTTGAAACAATAATGTTAGGTTGTTCGTAAATGTAACACCCCGGATTTGGTAACCCAGGCCGGGATGCCACCGCCACACCTCCCTAGCAAGACACGAACTCTCCGAGCTTGCTAAAGAGATGCAAGGCTATGGGTATTGAAAAGAGTTTTAAAAACAAGTCCGGAATTACTTAAAAATAATAATATAGTGTAATATCATCCACACATGATAATAATAATAAGTTGCAGCGGAAATAAAGTTTATGCAGCGGAATTTAAAATATAGGGCCGACATGGCCAAAACACGGGTTAAACAGGCCCGTTCATGCAAGTCATAATAAATAATTTAAATGTCCGAAATGATCCCCCAATGTATGATCATGCTCCGTACTCTGTAATAGAAAAAAAAAATGAACAACGGTTTTTATCAGTATTATAAAATACTGAGTAAGTCAATCCTAGCATAGCAATAAAGGGGTTAGATTTTAATAATTAAGATTAAACTCTTTGTCATGCATACAAAACATTTTATTTACCAATTTAGAAATAAGAATTTAGTTGCATACTTTAAAGACACATTTAATTTCATAATTAAAAATTTAAGCATGGGCAATTATTTAAGACATGATTTAAAAACATGAATAGTGCCACGATTAAATAAATAAAAATTTGAGCTTTTTTTTTTATTTTTCCCCGTTACGCCACCATCTCAACAGTATTTAATTTAGCCGGCAATCCGGCGGCCGCAGCCAATTTCATAAGTATCATTTAGCCGGTGATCCGGCGGCCTCAGCCAATTTCATAAGTATAATGTATCATTTAGCCGGTAGCCCGGCGGCCGCAGCCTATCCGCCATACCCAGTACCACTCCGTCGAGCCTCGAGTAACCCATACGGATACACCCGAGAGGGTAGGCCCGTTGGCCGAAGCCAAATCCGCCATATCCAGTACCACTCCGTCGAGCCTCGAGTAACCCATACGGATACACCCGAGAGGATAGGCCCAAAATAAGATGCCGTTTTGGCAACCTTTCGCGCGGGGGTCACCATCGTCCATAAAGGCACGAAGTGAATAGTTAGGAGGGCACCCTGCAGAGCACTCACCCCCTAATTTTATGTAACCAATGTAACCGATATCGTTTCACTTTTAGTGTAACGGGATTTTCAAAAATATAGCTTTATCATATAACAGGATTTCGATCGTTTGTTTAGAAATTTCAAGATCTCACAAGTTTAAAACCGATCGATGTCACAGTTTACGCCTTCTCAGTTTAAAAATCCATTTCTTAGGCGATTGATCTAAAATTTTCACAGTATCTCAAAAACATCCCAACGAACAACTTTCATGTTTCGAGTTTTTCAGAAAAAAGATGGGAAGCATGTCAAAAATCAAGTTTTCTACACAAACAGTATGCTGCCAGGATTCAGGTTTGACACCGTTCAAAGATTCAACCTTTTAACATATCAAATGGACTCCAAAAATTCTGAAATTTTATATGCACATACTAGACATGATTATATACAACTTTTGTTTAGATCACAAAGATTAGTTCGGACTAGAAATGATAGAAATATGCTTATCAAGTTCGGTTAAGGAAACTGTCAACTTTTGAAAATTCTTTAAAAACGCAGAATATGTCCGACACGATTTGGGGTATCAAAACTCGATGAAAATCTCTGAAATTTTTACACATTATAGCTTAAGATCTTAGGATCAAAATCTTAGTTTTGAGTTTTTCGGTTTGAACACTCGAAGTAAGAGTTTTGGATGGATTTCAGAAAACACGTAGATTGGGGTCTTTAGGTTCGATTTCAACGTTTCGTTTTAGATCCAATGTTTCGGATGCCCTTAAATCACCCATATTGATATGGAAGGTATTGACTTACTGTAAGTGAGTTCTTGAACGTCCTAGGGTCGATGGATTCGTCCAAAATCGCCACGGACGGATCTACGCAACACGTTCTTCTTCTCCTTTGGCCACGAACGTGTTTGCAAGTAAAGATCCGCAAGTTAGAATGATGGTTATGATCTTAAAACAATAAGGAAACTTGATTTACATCTTACCAACAATCCAAAGCCTGAAATCCTTGATCTACACACTTCCTCGGTCGGATTTGGTTGCCGGAAAATCGTCGGAAAGTCGTCGGAAGGTAAGAACTTGTGTTTTTGGTTTTTGGGAGAGTTTGGGATGAAACAAGGATGTGGATGGCTGATAATGGGGTGTTATATTCATATAATATCAACCAAAATCTGCTCCCCCCGAATTAAATCAAGAATCCCACCTTGGGCCCCGAAAATATGGCAAGAAAGTCGCCAAAACGCGTCATGGCAGGCTGTCCCATCTCACCCCGCGGTGTCGGCGCGGTTTGGCTCCAGACCGCGCGGAGACCGCGCGGCTCCGGCCTGGGCTGCGGCCTGGGCCGGGTCATGCGATCCGTCGGGCCTTTTCTCCTCTCTTTCGGATTTCTATTCTTCTACGTTTTCGGGCTCGATTTTTCGGGTCGTTCTCGGATTATGATTCCTACCTAAAATCTTTTTCGACTTAAATTGATTTCGTGTTTAAAATCTTAAGTCCGTCGGTTTTGGATTCGTCGGCTTCTAATTCGTCGTCTTTTGACTCCCGTGTAATAATTATCTAGTTAAATTATTTCCAACTTCACAGGTTCTTGGAATTAAAATTCTTTTCTTTCTTGAATTTAATTCTATTTCTTTGTACTCGATTTATAGAATGTCTTCGGCTTCCTTTCCCTCTTTTTATTCCATTTTGAATTTTTTTAAAATCTATCGGCGTTTCATTTCCGAGCAATAATTTATTGTGATAAATTATTTTCTTCTTCTCGGAGATATTTCGACCTTGATCGGATTAAGAAATAATTTTATTCCTTTGGACGCCGCTAAAAATCTCGGGTATTACAGTCTACCCCCCTTAAGAATCAACTTCGTCCTCAAAGTTGCGCGACTTATTGCTCGATTGATTGATTGATTGGTTGTTGATTGTTATTATTTGACTGAACCCAGAATTGAAATTTTCAAGTTGCCTACGTACCCTGTGAAGGGATCAAGTCATTACGTAGTTCAAAACAATTTGAATTTGTTTATTTGGGATACAAAATATTCGGGTCGTTACATCCTCCCCCCCTTAAGATTACAATTATGTCCCCATAACTGTGGTTGCACCGTCTTGGAATAGGGCCATGTAACGCTCCTTCATGTCGGCTTCTAACTCCCATGTCGCCGTTTCACTTTCATGGTTCGACCAAAGAACCTTGACCATTCTCACGGTTTTGTTCCTTGTTACTCTCTCCTTAACATCGAGTATTTGTACCGGAATTTCCTCGTAGCTCAAGTCATCATCCAATTCAATTCCTTCCGGTTGGAGTACATGGGTCGGATCGTGCACATACTTCTTCAATTGTGATACGTGGAACACATTGTGAACTCGAGCCAATTGTGGCGGTAAGGCTAGACGATATGCTAGATTCCCGACTTTTTCTAGAATTTCATAAGGTCCTATATATCGTGGACTTAGCTTTCCTCGTTTGCCAAAACGCATAACCCCCTTCATCGGTGATATCTTTAACATGACCTTATCTCCAACTTGAAATTCTAGGTCTTGCCGTCTCACATCGGCATAACTTTTCTGTCGGTCTTGGGCCGCTTTCATCTTTCCTTGAATCACTTTGATTTGTTGGGTCATATCTTCTATGAGTTGTGGTCCCGCTACCACAGTCTTATCACTCCCTTCCCAACTCAACGGTCTTCGGCACTTTCGACCATACAATGCCTCGAATGGTGCCATGCCGATGCTAGCATGGTAGCTATTGTTGTAGGAAAATTCAATTAAGGGTAAATGATTTTCCCAGCTACCCTTAAACTCTAGGACACACGCTCTCAGCATGTCCTCCAATGTTTAGATTGTTCTCTCAGTTTGTCCATCCGTCATTGGGTGGAATGCGGTACTCATCTTAATCTGCGTACCGAGAGCTTCTTGTAACTTGGTCCAAAAGTGAGAGACAAATCTACTGTCTCTATCGGAGATAATGTCATGTGGTACCCCCTGTCTTCGTACCACATTGTCAATATACGCTCTTGCTAATTGGTCCATGGTCCAAGTGACCTTCATTGGGATAAAAATGGCCGTCTTCGTTAGCCTATCGACAATCACCCATATCTTATTCATCCCTCTTGGTGATCGTGGTAATCCCGAAACGAAATCCATCGAGATACTATCCCACTTCCAACTCGGGATTTCCAATGGTTGCATCAATCCTAAGGGTTTTTGTCGCACGGCTTTGACCTTTTGGCACGTGAGGCATCTTGCTACAAATTCTGCCACTTCATTCTTCATCCTCGGCCACCAGTAAATCTTCCTCAAATCCTTATATAATTTGTCGCCTCCAGGGTGAACCGAGTAAGGTGTGTTATGCCCTTCTTCCATCAATCTTTGTTTTATCCCCACGCATTTCTGTGGTACACACCATCTTCCCTTGAAACGAATGCTTCCATCCTCATGGATAGCAAATCCTATCGCTTTCCCGTTGGCAATGTTCTCCTTAATCCTTTCCAACTTTGCGTTGCCCGGTTGGGCGAGTTTGATCTCGTCAAATATGGTCGATTCGACTACCATTGCGTTGACCACTTCATTTACAGTGCCCGAATGCACTAGCTCTAAGCTCAATCTTGCCAAGTCCATATACAATGCCGGCGGAATCACCAACGAATTCGCCACATGTTGGGTCTTCCGGCTTAAAGCATCGGCTACCACGTTGGCCTTCCCTTCGTGGTAAGAAATTTCGAGATCATAGTCCTTGATTAGTTCCAACCACCTCCGTTGTCTCAGATTTAACTCCTTTTGAGTGAATATGTATTTGAGGCTTTTGTGGTCTGTGAACATCCGACACTTTCTCCCATAGAGGTAATGTCTCCATATTTTCAGAGCGAACACGACTGCCGCCAACTCCAAGTCGTGTGAAGGGTAGTTTGCTTCATGAGGTTTCAATTGACGCGATGCATATGCAATGACTCTCGAGTCTTGCATCAAAATGCATCCTAGACCTTCCTTCGAAGCGTCACTGTAAACCTCGAAGTCACCATTCTCTGACGGTAGTGCTAATACGGGTGTAGTGGTGAGTCGCTTTTTCAGTTCTTGAAACGCGGACTCACACTCACTGGTCCAGTCATATTTCACCCCTTTCTTCAACAGCTGGGTCAACGGGCGTGCGATTTTCGAGAAGTCCTTCACAAATCTCCTATAATAACTAGCTAGTCCAAGGAAGCTCCGTATTTCAGTTGGACTCGTCGGCGATACCCATTCCGTCACCGCCGAAATTTTTGCCTGATCCACTGAAACTCCAGTGGCGGATACTATGTGCCCAAGGAATGCTACTTCCTCCAACCAAAAGTCGCATTTTGATAGTTTTCCATAGAGTTGGTTCTTGCGCAAAACCCCTAACACTTGGTGCAAATGTTGGGAATGCTCCCCCTCGCTTCTCGAGTAGATCAGGATGTCGTCGATGAACACCACGACGCATTGATCTAACAATTCTCTAAATACATTGTTCATGAGGTTCATGAACATTGCAGGTGCATTTGTTAACCCAAAGGATAATACTGTGAACTCGTAGTGTCCATAACGAGTTCGGAACGCCGTCTTCGGGATATCCTTCTCGGCAATCCTCAGCTGGTGATAACCAGATCGCAAGTCGATCTTTGAGAACACCGACGCTCCCTTCAATTGATCAAATAAGTCCTCAATCCTTGGTAATGGATACTTGTTCTTGATGGTCACTTGATTGAGTCCTCTGTAGTCGATGCAAAGGCGTAGTCCTCCGTCCTTCTTTTTAACAAATAAGACCGGTGCTCCCCACGGGGACGTACTTGGTCTTATGTATCCTTTCTCCAACAACTCTTCGAGTTGCTCCTTTAACTCTTTCATTTCCAGTGGCGCCATGCGGTAAGGAGCCTTTGAAACAGGTTCCGTTCCCGGAATGAGATCTATGGTGAATTCAAGATCTCTCTCAGGTGGCATACCAGGGATGTCTTCAGGAAATACGTCCGGGTATTCTCTTACCACTGGGATGTTGTCAACCTTGCTCTCTTCTGCCTCAAGGTTGTGAACATAGCATGCATACAACGCGTATCCCTTACGCATTAAGCTACGAAGCTTGAGAGCGTTAACAACCTTGTTGCTCCTCTTAGGGGGTTGAGAATAAAAGATGACTCTCTTTCCCCTACCTTTCGACAGGGTGATCTTTTGCTTCTGACATTCTATCACCGCTTTATACCGGGTCAACCAATCCATTCCTAGTATGACGTCGAAGTCCCTTAAATTAAATTCTACCAAGTTTGCGAAGAATTCTATGTTCTTGATAACTATCGGAATTCCGTTATCTAGAGCACGATGCTACTTCTCCTGAAGGTAGTTGAATTTCTAAGTTAATCAGTTCGCACTTAGGTAGATCTAGTTCAGGGAAGACTCTTGATGATATAATCGAACAACTAGCTCCTGAGTCAAACAGAACTTTAAGGGGTGTACTTAAAACATGGAACGTACCTGCCATCACGTCACCCTGCATAGGCACATCTGCTTGGTTGATAACATTCAACCGCCCCATTGGCCGTCCTTGATTGCCCTGCTGATCCCGGTTCGGGTTCTGAATCTGTTGCTGATTTGGATTCTGTGGAGGGCGTTGATTTTGGTTGAAATTCTGATTTTGAGGGGGTCTGTACCCTTGATTGTTACCGTTCCGCCCATTTTGATTACGAGGCTGTGCTGGCCCCATAACCAAGTCCTCCCGCTTGGTGATGTTTTCAATTCGAGTCCGGCACTCATTCACCCGATGACCAAGTCGACCACACCGGTAGCATGCGCCCTGTTGGGGGCATCCCCTAGTCAAGTGAGGTCTCCCACATCTTGGGCATGGTGGCACAGGGTTACCTTGGAAAAATGTTCTCCCATCATTTCCCCTATTGTTGTTCTGAGGGGGTCTGTTCAGGCCTCCCCGAAAGTTGTTTCCTCCATAATTGTTACCGGATCGGCTATCCCTGTTGAAACTTTTGACAATTTCCATCCCACGAGCTTTTTCTCAAAAATATACCAGGTTAGATTTATTAAATTTATTAAATGAAAAGAGTTATGATTCACGGGAAAGGGTTTAGGGATACATCAAGATTATTAGTCTTTTTATTATTCAAGTGTGGTGCTTTAATTTCAAATGGCGCTGTGGTCCTCCCTGTCATGAAATGTTGACAAATCTCATGGCATAGCCGGGATAGGTTGACCATCAGCCTGTCACACTGAGGATCCCCGGCAAGTATGCCATGATGCTTCTCATCAATTCTTGCCATGAGAGTTCCTGCCATGAAACTTTTGGCAAGTTCCCACTACATGAGTATTTTCCGAAAAATCATGATCCTGGTTTAAGTTTTATTAATGAAACCAATTTATGATGGCGGAGTTGTGATTAGGGATATATTTATAAGTAGTCATGTTTTTATTGCTCGTGTTTAAGAAACTGTGGCCCGAAAGCGCACGGTGTCAAAAATTGCAGTAATTTATAGTAAGACCGGATCGTTCACTGGAGGATGTGCGATAGAAGCAGGTCCCACGTCGTTTTACTAGATTTTCCATTCGTATTGCTCAATAGGTTTGAAAGGTGATTAATAACTACTGACATGAATGTAAATTAGATCTAGAAAGCAGTTAAATTAATCTATAAAGCAAATAAATCTATTTTAGAAAGCGGATAAGGATTATTCTAAAAATGCAGCAAACATTATCTATGAAAGCAGGGAAAAGGAGCATTGTGCCAACCGTGAAGTCGAGTCACAATGTGGACAGAAAGGACAGGAAGAAAAGAATGAAAATTGGACAAGAGCAAGATACAGCAATATTAAACTTCCATTTTCATACGCAGATCTTTGTTTGGGGTATTTCTTTCAGATAGCTAATTCTCATGCTCTCAATAATGCTTTCCCTTTAACAGACAGGTACTTGCAATATGAGTTTACATGTTCTTAAGGCCGCAAATTCTAAGATACCACAGATTCGTAACTGCCCTGGCCTGGGTTTGTTACTTCATCTGTGGTGGATAAGCAACACCCGACACATCATTTATTGAAATGCCAAGTACCACTATCTTTCTCCCATGTCACACCCAAAGATTTGAATCAAGCCCTAAACTATCCCTTAACTGTCAATCCTAGTAGCAGTTACACAACTCTCAATACAACCGAGTGACCTCTAATGAAAGCGGTTAAAAGAAAGCAGTAAAGAAAGCATTTAAAATCCTATCACTCGGAGGTTTTGAAAATCTGACCCTGGTAGTAAAAGACAGCTCCCCATCAGGATGAAGGAGTATGGATCAAGAATTCCCGGCTCTCGGTGAACCACTAGTGTGTTCACTTCCTTCCGGGTGATTATGAGATACAAACTAATGAAACGAGCTAATAAATTAGTTCGTTCCGGATGCACTCACTCAGGACTCAAAAGTAGGCTTTGGCAGAAGAAGATAGCAGTTGAAAGAAAACTCAACCCCATCTTGGAAAATAACCAAGGCCTGGATGATGTTCCTCTAAGATTATTTACTACACTGTATTTGAATCCAAGTGGACCCCATCTCGGTGTAGCACTTAATCTTACATTTCCATCAACCAGCAATTTTGGAAAATAATGGATTTGAAAATCATTCCCTGTCAGGTACTAGACTCTCAGTTAAAACACAGACCCTTTCAGTCTAGACGAGACCTAATCGCTGAATCTGCTTCTTAATTCCCAAAATATACCCCTTGATAGAATATGAATTAGTCATAACTGAAGAATTTATCCCTTACTCAGATCCGGATTTTATAAAGAGGTTTTTGTTGGAAGTTTATAAAGCAATATCTGTTAAAGATCTAGACTTCTATTGTCCAAGGGAAGGATCCCAAAATAATTACAGACTTCAACAGTACATAATATTATCATGCATAAGGATATATGGAAGTGTAAAATTAATTGACCCAAAATATAAAAGCGGGTCTAGACAGAAGGTGAAACACAGAATGGAATGGTCAAGGTACCAAAGTAATGGCAGGATGATCAGGTGGACTGTAAACATCTACTGTCCAATTTCCCAATCACTCGGATGGAGCGAATTTAGACAGTTTAGACCCTGTAATGGTGGTGTCAACACCAGTTGGGCCTTCACTGTCTGTGAATTCGGATAAAAACCTACATACTTCCTTTCTATAATGATCATCAGTTGGCATTGACTGATGCCAACTGATTCCCATTATAGATTGGAATTTGGGTTTGGAAATTAAGATAACAAAAATAAAACTGTATCTGGATGGGAGTCAGTTGAGCAGCTATTATAACCCCGGGTGGGCGAACCGCCAAGGCTTCCACTGACAGCCATTCAGACCATGCAAAATAACGATTAGTAACTAATACCCAGAATACGAGCTAGTTATCCATGAGGGAGTACCCGCCAACATTATTCTGATGTATTCTTTACTAATGGTTCCACACAATACACAAAGACAAAATAAACAAGAATCAAAAGAAGATCCATTGTATGAGAGACATTGGTTTCTCATGCAAGGTTGTGGATCGGGTCCACATGTAATGGTCTTAAATGATCCTTCATACCATAATTAATTACAGTCCAGATTGTCTGTTTAAGCCATCAGGATTTTGTTTATACAAGAATGTTTTAATGGCAATTGAACAAAGGTCCTTTAATCATGATGATTATTGAAGTTTGATTATTGCTAATCTCAATCTTTAATCATTAATGAGTCAAGGGTTCAATCGGTTAAGTGATGCCAACGGAGAATCAAAATTTGGGCAGCATAACACCCTATATTGCAATTCCAGAATGTTACATCCTAACCCGTGGGGCTATGATGTGAGTGTTGCAATATAAAATGGAAAGAGAATGAAATTCGTTTGCGATAAAATAGAAGGAGAGAAATCTTGTCGCTATATCATAAATGTTGTCGCGGACCGAGATCCGCGACATGGACATCCCGACAAGTTTTTAGAATTTTTGGCAGCATAACGCCTCTTTGTCGCTATGCAAGGTTTTGTCGCGGAACGTGGCTCCGCGACAAGGGTGACATCGCGACAAGGTGTTTTAATAAAATTCTAAGGCATTTGAACCTTTGTCGCTATGCATGGAGACTTTGTCGCGGAACGTGGTTCCGCGACAAGGTGTTCCGCGACAAAGTGTTCAAAGGTTAAGAAACATGGCATAATTTTTCTGTCTCGGAATGGGATTTTGTCGCGGAACGTGGCTCCGCGACAAGATGATTCCGCGACAAGAAGCCATGAAGTCAAAATGCAAGAGTTTGGCTCCTTTGTCGCTATGCATGGACAGTTTTGTCGCGGAACGTGGCTCCGCGACAAGGTATTCCGCGACAAAGGGTTTTAAATTATAGAGACAAGTGTCTTGAAACACCTTGGTCGCGGAACTGCCACGCTGTCGCGGAACGTGGTTCCGCGCCAGAAGGCGGTTGGCGCCCAAGGTGGTTCAGGACAAAAGTCAGAAAAAGCAGAAATGAACAGTGGCATGCAAACAGCGTGATCTCACCCTATTTCAGATCAAAAAGCTATTCTAGGCTAAAAAATAAGCAAGAAACATTCAAAATAAAGAAGAACATGCTTAAGCAAAAATAACAAGACTGGGCAGAACATTAAAATAAAGCATGAGTCCTAATCTAGGGTTTGATCACACATCCACACAACATTATCCATAATATGCTAACAGTAAACATGAAAATAACAAAATGGGGGTCAAATAACCCCAAAATGAAAAAGAAAGCATAAATCCATGGGGTGTGAGACCCATTTCATGATTTGGGACACAAATGATGAATGTTTTCCCATATTATTGAAGGGGTGTTGTTAATACCCATGGTTTGGGTATTACAAACCCTAAAACAAGAGTTTAGAAAACAAAACATAGTATAAAAATGGCTATCTAAGCACTGTGAACAGTAAAACACTAATCTAAACTAAACTAAGTGCAAAAATTAAATAATACATAAAAATAAACCTAACTACTCTACCTAAGGAAGAACTCCTAAGCTTGCCTTCAAGAACTCCTAAATTTCAAACTTCCAACCATCCAACCCTTAGCTCATGGGAGACACCTCATATTTATAGAAGTGTAACCCTAAGCCCATGGGCCTTGATTCCAGCCCATTGTGTCTTAAGACATCACACACATCACAGCTTTGTCTCGGAACATCAAGTTGGTCGCGGAACACACTGCATGTGGCAAGGCTTCTCGACTGGGTCTTGTGTCTCCAGTTGTGCATCTTGGTCGCGGAATGGACCTTTTGTCGCGGAGTCATGCTATCGCGACAAGGGTCATCGCGCCAGGGGCTTGGCTGGTCTCCTCTTCATTTGGGGCCAGTTGGTCTCGGAGTATGCCTTTGTCGCGGAACACTGCATCGCGCCAAGGGCTTCCGCGACAAAGGTCTTCCTGGGCCTGCTGGATTGGGCCAGATGGGCCAAAAATATTCTTTTTGTGGGCTTTTCTATCTTTTTCCCATCTTTTTGTTTCCTTTTCTTTTTCTCATGTTTTTGGATTTTTCTAACATAAATATGTAATAAAATTACATATTTATGTCCTTTTTCACACCAGCTTATTATTTTTACAATTATGCATAAATCAGTCCAATTCGACTGCTTTCTTACTTAATGTAAGACCAGAATGCGATCAAATGCCCGTTTAAGACACGGAAATGGATTGAAAATAATGGTCATTTTTGGCCATTATCAACATCCTCACATTTAATACTGATCGTCCCCGAGCAGTCAGAGTCAATGTTCCTCGGAACACGGACTCTACATATTCAATTCATTTTCGTGGCTTCATAAATCACATCTTTTTTTGAATTGGGATAAGATAATCAAAAACTACAAGTGTTGAATTCCCTTGATTGCAGTGTTTAATGAAATGATACTTGCTCACTATATCAGGCCTACAAATCAAACATTATTATCAATCCTTCATGAATGTCATGTTTGAAAGATGCAAAGATTGAAAATTAGAATTAAGGTATGACACGAACATGTGTAACGAGAAAAGGCCTCACTTATAAGAGAACCGGAAAATTCACTCACTCTCAATTGGGGTTTAATTATGAACGCTCAAAATCAAATTCAATTAAATTATCCCATAAGCTTGCAATCAGGCCAACTCGCCACCGGCTCATTTCTTCAAATCGAGATCACGAGGTCTTGTTTAAGGGTTATAACGGGGCGTACGGTTGTAACATCAGGTAGGAAAGGGAAATTATTAGGCTAAGTAGTGGTAAGAATTTAATTCCATCATAACTTGGCATTTTCATTTAAAATTTATGATCATCATTGTTTCTTTCTTTTGCTTTTCTCTTTTCATATTGCATTGACATTAGACTATGTCTAATTTGCTTTGTCATTTGCAATTTATTGTTGTTGACTGGAATTCAACATCTCTTCTTTCTTCTTCTTCTTCTTCTTCTTTTTTTTTTTTTTTTTTTTTTTTTTTTTTGAATCGGTTTATAGAATACCGATTTATAGTATATTTTCTGATGATCACAAATTTAATGCCTTTGATAGAATTTATCCTCGCACACTTGGGTTTGAATTTCTTGGTCTTTTTATAAGGCTAGGAATAATATAGAAGGCTTCAAAGAAAAATTAGGCTTATAGGCTCAAATTGGTTAATCCTAAAGGGAAAATATTTTTTGGTTTGGATTTCAAACGAAGGCCAAAAATTTGGGTTTTCTAGGTGCCTCGATCATATGCTCGATTTCGGGAATATGGCATGGTCTTGAATCGGTCTCAATCGAAAGTTCTAGTTTCCTTTAATCAAAATGATTCACACATCAAAGAAAATGAATGAGTAAGAGTGACTCATGGCTCAAATCTCACAAGGTTGGGTTGATTCATGTCATACAATATTCTCAAATTTAATCAAAGCTTGATTCTAACAATTTATTCAATCAAAATCTCTAACATGCAGATTTATTACCCAATAAGCTGATCGCATCATTAAATTTTTATAGCTCAAAACCTCAGGAATTCATGTCATGCATGTTCTCAATTATATTATCCCAATTTAAAAATTTGAAAATTTAATCACAAGCCTAAATTCAACTTGTGAATTTAGAGCAAGTTTATGCATATTTTTGCTGGTTATTTAATTGAAAGCAGTAAAGAGGCACTGCTGACATACTGAGTATGTCAACAGCATATTTTTGGTCTGACAGTCACTTATTCATCTCGGACTGTACAGACATCTTTTCAAAGGAAAGCAGTAAAGAATTGTTCAGTGGTCTCAAAAGTTGAGTTCCAATTTAGGGAAAGCAATTAAATACATCCGAGGCAAGGGATTCTCGTGCAGTTAATACAAACCTGCACACACAAAAGGAGGAAATCCCTTGCAGATTACTACTACTAGACTGGAAATAAAATAAGGCAGGGTAAATTCGAACTAGGATTCTTCCTTCCTTCTTCAGGGCATGTATCGGAGCCAGAGGACACAGCTGGAAAGCTCACAACGCAGGCACCAGTCACGGTTTCTCAGAGGTGCATGCCATTCTGGGCAATAGACTCTGACTCCTTGGCCTGCCCACAGTTGTGGGTTGTCTGGGTTATCAGTTATCCAAGCGAGAACGTTGAGGGACGTATACCGAAAGACCGATCGATCTGTTACCATCCTGTCGATCATTCTGATTCCCTGCTCAGCTTGGCTTTCATCTGTCTTACTCATAAGCATCAATCCGCGGGTGAAGATTGATGTCTTATGGTTGTCCTCAAGTCCCGGGCGTAGCAGTTCACAAGCACGCTCCTCATTCCCCTCTGCAAATGCCCTGAGTGCTGGAACGAGCTGAAGGTTGAAGTTTCCTGCAGCTGTGCATATTTGCAGGAATCTCTCCTTCTGCCGACGGATCCTTTCTTGCCATCTCTTCACCGTGGAAGTAATAACCTCACATCGCTTGTACACGATAGCAAGGTTCCCAGCATCCCTGAGTTTTTTGCATGCACGTTGTGCAGTAAACACCCCCTTGATTTCATCCTCTCCTATCCGGGAGAGAATTTCACCAAGGAGTTCGACCGGCAAGTCCAGCAACTTGGTTCCTTTTGGAGCGGGGTCTGGAATGGGAGGATTACCCCTGAAAAGATAGGAAGTGATGAATCCAATTTTTATATAATTTTCGGAAATTATTCAAGTTTAGAAACCAACATCCTCACATTTAGAGCTTTGCTCTAGATGTGAGATTATTAAATTTCCGACTTGAATTTTTAATTTAAAGCATATGTAAATAATATTTGGTTTTAAATGGGCTAAAGAGCCCAAAATAGAATAGAATTGGCCATTGGGCCTAAAATCTTTTTAATGGGCCATAGGGCCCAAAGGCTTTTAGTTTTTTAAACAAGTCCGAGACACTTGTTGGAAGTGGAATGAGATGGATAGATGGAAATGGAATGCTCGAATATTGGAATGTGCAATGGAGACGTGGCGGAATGGATTTGCTGTTTCTGAATAGCTTGGACTGTTTGGACAGTTTAGCATCCAAAAATCTGCAAACACTGTTTTTAGTTTTTTTTAAAAATGGTTGACTTGTTTTATTTAATAAAAGTGGGATGTGAGTGGTCCCATTTTGGATTTTTGAAAAGGATAGCAGTTAGGTGACAAAATACTGCTATCTTACTCACACTAGTGCTCCATTGGGAACAAAACTCAAGTCAAACATTAAACAAAAATAACTCTTTTTGTCTTTTTCCAAAAGGTTGCTTTTATTAAAAGTGGAAGCTTCCTATTGGGTGTTTGTACTATGTTTCCATAAACAAACAAACATTTATTCCCATGAGATTTCTAACATGAGAACAAATGTGCCCAAAAAGATCTTCCATCTTTATTACACCACCCACACTGTGCACATCACATCAGGATCAATCAAACCAATAACATCAAGATATTCAAAACAACACCCAAATGTTTATCAGTTTGTTCTTTCCAGTTTTAAACTTCAAAAATCTTATCCATTAACAGTTTTAACCTCATTAATCGGTTTTTCAAAACAAGTTCTCAAAAACTTCAAAATGGTGCTCAAAGCCGAGGGCACTCAAAACCTCCAAAAATCTGAAGTTGGATGTGCACACTAACAACACCACACCACGAACACAACAAAATAAAATAAATAAAAGAACTAAGGGGTCCGAAGGGGGGCTATGACCAAGGTGGAGATAGGGTTTACCCTCTCCTCCTTGGCTCGGGTCTAGGCACGGGTCCAAGGATTGGGAGGGGTCCATGAAATCGGTCCATAGTTTCCCTTAGAAATGGCGTGCAAGAGTGCGAAGAACACGTGGTGTTCGTTCGGATGAGAGAAAAATGGGGGAGAAGAAGATGAAGAAACTGAAAGAAGTTGAAATGACAGGAGGGAGGTGAAAAGAAACTGGAGGGGGTGGGGGGGTATAAATACTTGAACTTTTGTCGCGGAATCCGAGACTTTGTCGCGGAACAGGGTTCCGCGACAAGGCATAGCGACATTAGAGTGGTCGCGGAATTGAGGGTTGGTCGCGGAGTCATGCTCCGCGACAAGACTACCGCGACAAAGTTCAGTGTGGAGACAGTCAACGCAGGTCATGTCGCGGAGCAGGGCTTGGTCGCGGAGTCATGCTCCGCGACAAGGTGCATCGCGACAGGATGTGGGGAAATGGTTTAGAAGGAAAAGGGAGTTTGTCGCGGAGCAGGGCCTGGTCGCGATGCATGACATCGCGACAAAGGTCCTTCCGCGACAAAGGATTTTGAATTTTCAAATTTTCTTGGACTGGCCTGAGTGTGGTATTGGGCCTGCGTCCATTTTATTTGATTTGGGCTAAGTAGATTTAGTCCAAGTAAATTCAAAATGCTGGGCTGAAAATTAAATAATCCACTTGCATGAAATTAGGTTGGGTCAGTTCCATTTTATCTGTGAGTTTTGTTTCGGGTCTTGAATTTTCTTCAATTCCCGAGGACATTTTCTCAGATTTATAGAACTAATCCAACCAAGAACCTGGTTTTCCGTGTTACTGCTATCTGCTCCTCTTTTTGGTGGTTCCGAACTTCTGCAAGACAGACAAATAAGACGCATTAGATTTTCTCCAAATATCAACATCCTCACATTTAGAGTCTTAGTACTCTAAATGTTTAATTGATTTTTGGGTACTTCCTTGCCATGAAATAAATACTGTGACTATATACTATATATGTATATATAAACTAAAATTTTTGTGTTTTTAAATGCTGTTTCTTATTGAGTGTAAGCCGGGTCTGCCACTGCTTGGCTTTCTTTCTCCGGATCGAACTGTCCGAGGTACTCTTTCAATCGCTGTCCATTCACCACTATATCGCCCCTGCCAGTTCGAATCCTGACAGCTCCATTTTTGAACACCTCTAGTACTTCATGTGGTCCTTCCCATCTAGATTTGAGCTTTCCGGGGAACAGCTTCAACCTAGTATTAAACAATAACACATGTTGACCAACATAAAAATACTTAGGTTTGATCCGGCGATCGTGCAACTTCTGGGTCCGCTCCTTGTAAATTCGAGAGCTTTCATAAGCTTGCGCTCGTATTTCCTCAATTTCATTGAGGTCCAACTTACGTTTGCTCTGAGCAACTTTCGGATCGAAGTTAAGCGTTTTAACGGCCCAGTAGGCTTTATGCTCTAGCTCTACAGGCAAGTGACAGGCTTTTCCGAAGACCAGCCTATATGGAGACATCCCAATGGGAGTCTTATATGCTGTGCGGTATGCCCATAGAGCATCATTGAGCTTACGTGCCCAATCCTTACGGGTTATCCCGACAGTGGCTTCGAGTATATGTTTGATTTCGCGATTGGATACTTCGACTTGACCACTAGTCTGAGGATGGTAAGGAGTGCCTATCTTATGGAGGATCCCATTTTTACTCATTAAAGTTTCGAAACCTTTATTAATAAAGTGTGTTCCTCCATCAGATATCACCACCCTAGGTACGCCAAATCGACTGAAAATGTTGTTCTTGAGGAACTTGATGACTTGGCTACCATCATTGGTCGGTAATGCGACAGCCTCAACCCATTTGGATACGTAATCGACAGCTACCAAGATGTAGTAGTTTCCACCAGATGGTGGAAACGGTCCCATGAAGTCAATGCCCCATACATCAAAGATCTCAAGCGTGAGAATCCCCTTTTGAGGCATCTCATCCCTCTTGGAAATGTTTCCTAATCTTTGGCATCTGTCACAGCCCTTAACAAATGTCCTGCAATCCTCATAGATGTGAGGCCAATAAAATCCACATTCGAGGACCTTGTGGGCCGTTCGAGCGGGACCATGGTGACCTCCATATTCTGATTCATGGCATTTTCTGACAATTTGATAAGCTTCATGCTCGGTCACACATCGCCTGATTATTAAATCAGGGCAGTGTTTGAAGAGATAAGGTTCTTCCCAGAAGTAACTTAATACATCTCGTTTGAACTTATTCCTCTGATGATAGTTCGAAAACTGGGGGGTTACTCCGCATGCCAAGAAGTTAGCAATGTCGGAAAACCATGGACAAGCTTGATTATGCAGATGCAACGCGAACAACTGTTCGTCCGGGAAATCCTCATTGACGGCTTTTTCCTTTTTATCATTATCTAATCGAGATAAATGGTCAGCAGCACCATTATCTCGACCTCGCCTATCTTTTATTATGATGTCGAATTCTTGCAACAGAAGTACCCACCTGATTAATCGAGGTTTTGCATCTTGTTTGCTAAACAAGTATCTCAATGCTGTATGATCAGTGTATACTATGGTCTTTGTACCTATTAGGTACTGTCTGAACTTGTCAAACGCGAAGACTACGGCATACATCTCTTTCTCCGTTGTGGTGTAGTTAACTTGGGCCTCATTCAGGGCATGACTTGCGTAATGAATTACGCAATGTCTCCCATCCTTATGTTGTCCAAGAACTGCGCCTACGGCGAGACCACTAGCATCGCACATTACCTCGAAAGGTATTGACCAATCGGGTGGTTGCACTATCGGTGCAGAAACCAACATCTTCTTGAGCGTGTCAAAGGCTTGGACACACGCTTCATTTATTAAGAAAGGATTTTCTTTACAAAGCAGATTAGTGAGCGGCTTGGCAATTTTAGAGAAATCCTTAATGAATCGCCGGTAGAAACCGGCATGCCCTAAGAAGCTCCTAACTGATTTGATCGAGTTAGGAAGAGGGAGATTAGAAATGATGGAAACTTTAGCTGGATCAACTTCAATGCCTGCACGAGAAATGCGATGACCTAACACTATGCCCTCAGTGACCATAAAATGGCACTTTTCCCAGTTTAAAACCAAGTTAGTGTCTTCACACCTCTTTAAGATCTTAGCAAGATTGGTCAAACAATCTTCGAACGTATCTCCATATACAGAGAAGTCATCCATGAAGACCTCAATGCATTTTTCGATAAATTCAGAGAAAATAGACATCATGCATCTTTGAAAAGTAGCAGGTGCATTGCATAAACCAAAAGGCATCCGTCGATAGGCAAAAGTGCCGTACGGGCAAGTAAAAGTGGTTTTATCATGGTCCTCATTGGAAATAACAATCTGATTATAACCAGAATAACCATCCAAAAAGCAATAAAACGCTCTCCCTGCCAACCTCTCAAGCATCTGATCAATGAATGGCAATGGAAAATGGTCCTTGCGTGTGGCCTCATTCAGCTTCCGGTAATCGATACAGACTCTCCATCCGGTCACTGGCCTGGTTGCAACCTCTTCTCCTTGCTCATTCTTGGTTATGCACATCCCTCCTCGTTTGGGTACGACCTGCACTGGGCTAACCCATTTGCTATCAGAGATAGGATAGATTATACCAGCATCTAAGAGCTTGATAACTTCTTTCCTTACCACTTCCTGCATAAGGGGGTTCAATCGCCTCTGAGGTTGACGGGAGGGTTTAAACTCTTCTTCCATTAGAATCCTGTGCATGCAAATAGAAGGGCTTATTCCTTTTATATCAGAAATGGTCCAACCTATTGCATGTACATGTTTCTTAAGAACGACCACCAGAGCATTTTCTTGCTCTTGAGAGAGCTTAGCCGAAACAATCACGGGTAACTTTTTATGTTCTGCGAGAAACGCGTACTTGAGATGATCGGGTAATGTTTTAAGTTCAAGCTCTGGTGGGCATTCAACGGAAGGGAGTAGTTTGCGAGAATTGGGTGGTGGGAGAACAGATTTACCTTCGGGATCCTGCATCAGTACAGGATCCTCTTCCTCCTCTTGGTTGGCGTCCTCATGGAAGTCCATGCCATCAAATTCCTCCAAATCCCCTGTTTCGGGATCGGCGAAGTGAACGGCTTTGCATTCTTTGTGCTCCACGCCAGCAGGCTTCGGTACCTGCTTTGATGATTCATCCAGCATCATTTCACACTCAAGTACAGAGTCAAGCTCTTCCCTAACTATTACATTTTCGAATGAAAAACAAGAACTGTCATTCGGAAATTTCTGCAGTTTCTCCATATCAAAGATGATCTCCTCGCCATCGACCCTTAAGGTGACTTTTCCGGACTTGGCGTCAATCAGTGCACCACCAGTGGCTAGAAATGGGCGTCCAAGGATAAGTGGCATTTCAGAATCCTCTTCAATGTCGAGGACGATGAAGTCGACCGGGAAAAGAACTTGCCCGGTTTTGACCACAACATCCTTAAGGATTCCTACGGGCTGAGTGATCGATCTGTCTGCAAGTTGCAGTCTCATCTTGACCGGTTGAATTTCTCCAAGCTTAAGGCGAACAGCCATAGCTAGTGGCATCACATTGATGCTTGATCCTAAATCACAAAGCCCCATACTCACTTTGGCCTTTCCGAATTGTACTGGAAGTGTGCAACATCCGGGGTCCTCTTTCTTTTCAGGCATTCTCCTCTGAACAATGGCACTGCACGTGCTGTTGAGAATAATTACCTCTTCCTGCTCAACCTGCCTTTTTCCTGAAATCAATTCTTTCAAGAACTTAGCATAGATGGGCATTTCGGAAATCATTTCTGTGAGAGGAATGGTTATCTCTACAGACTTTAATCGTTGCAGAAATTTCTTGAATTTAAGATCATGTTCTTTATTTTTAAGCCGCGCAGGATAAGGAATTCTGGGCATGTACTTGTTATTAGCAATTTTTGGTGGTGAAGGGAAGGAAGTTGTACCTTCACCTGTACCCTTATCTGGTTCAGCCGTTTCAGGCGCAGCTTCAGTCTGCATTTCGGCTGTCTCTTTTTCTGCTTCGTTCCCATTATCAGCTTCCTTACCAGCATTGTCAACAATATCATCTTCTTCAAATTCCGCTCCAGTATCCGCTCCCTTTGGTCCAGCTAGTACTCTCCCAGATTTCAAGGTTATTGCCTTGCATTGCGGGTTCTTTTCCGCAGTGCTAGGCAATGTTCCTTTGTCCCTTTTCTGCATCTCATTAGCCATCTGTGTAACTTGGGTCTCCACATTTCTGATGGAGGCCTGCAGTTGATTGTTGATCTCTTTCTGACTAGTGATGAAATCAGTCATCAGATTCTCAAGCCTTGAAGGAGGCTTTTGGTTCTGATTCTGATTTTGCTGCTGATTCTGATTCCACTGGCCTTGGTTTGGGACAAACTGAGGCTGGAAATTCTTATTGGGCTGAAAGTTCTGGAAATTCTGAGGCGGCCTCTGCTGGATCTGAGGTTGGAAACCTGGATTCTGAAAATGTTGGCCCCTGTTCTGATTGAATCCCTGATTCTGCTGAGGGTTGAACTGTTGTTGCTGTGGCTTGTTCAAGAGATGTGAGTTCAAGGCGTTGTTGTTTGAATAAGACAAATTCGGGTGTCTATTCGGAAAAGCTCCTGCATAGTTACAGCTCTCTGCTGTGACTTGCTCGCATGTGTCAGTTGCATGAGCACCTTGACACAATCCACAGATCACATCAGTTTGCTGTCCCTGCGCAGAACTTCCAACTCCTTGATTCACAGATAACGCTGCCACTTGCTCTTGAAGCTTTTCAATGTCTGACTTCTCTACTGTACCTACAACACACAAACCACGAGGGGGAGTGGGATTACCATCATCAGTTAGAACAGAACGGTTGACACTCATGGCTTCAATCTTTGCCCAGGCTTGGTCCATCGGTATGTAGAGCAAATGTTGACCACCGGCAGCATCAAGCATGGATTTCCATGCTGGGGTCAGACCACTGTAGAACTTTCTCAGTCTCTCCCAGTCATGGAAACCATGTTGAGGACACTTTCTGAGTAGGTTGAAGAATCTTTCCTTTGCATCATACAAGGACTCGTCTGGTTTCATCTTGAATTCCGCAATTTTGGAGCGGCATTCATCCACCTTGGACTCCGGGAAGTATTTTGCTAGGAAGTTTCTGATCACATCTTCCCATGTAGACTTCTGATTTACGGGCAGTGACTTGTACCATGTTCGTGCTCCGCTTGTCAGAGAGAAGGGAAATAGCCTTAGTCGAATGGTGTTTGCGGGTACATCACGATTTTTGATCGTGTCACACAATTCTAGGAAGGTTTGCAGGTGATCATGGGGATCTTCATGACTTGCTCCGGCAAACTGGTTGCTCTGGACTAGATTGATCAAGGCCGGTTTCAGTTCGAAATTCCTGGCCAAGAATGGAGCTTGTCCAGGAATGTTCAGATATGGCTCTAAAATCGGCTGCATGTAATCAGCAGCAGCTGCTGCTTGATGATTGTTCTCAGGCCCGCCTTGGTATTGCTGTGGGTAGTAGTTCTGAGGCATGAAATAGTTCCTCGGATCATTGAAATCATTCGGATTCGGGGGATTCTGATGGGGGTTGTGGTATTGCTGATTCTGTTGGTTTGGAAAATTTTGCTGATTTGGTTGGTTTTGGTTGTTTGGTGGGTTTTGGTTCGGGTTGGGAGGGGGTGCCTCGAAGTGCTGCTGGTCCATGTTTGGTGGATTCCCACCTCCTTGTATGATCTGGGGAGGGGGATCATCCAATTCATCATGATCAGCATCCTCGGGATCTTCCTCAATGTTGTGAAGTGGGGGATTGGGTTGAATGATTGGTGGGATGTCAGGGTTTGCCATCTCGGAGATATCGCTGCTGGTGCTTGGCGAAAGTAATGCCTGTCGTTCCCGTTCCCTTCTTCGTTTAGTCTCCGCCCTAAGACGTCGAGCTGTCTTTTCTATCTCTGAATTAAACGGGATCTCGGCTGGCGTCTGCTTCCTCCTTTGCATAGAACAACGGCTTCAATAATGACAGTACCTGTACAATCCCCAGGTTAGAAGTGGTTCTGAAGGTGAATATTTATAATTATATGTATAAGCTACTCTAAGAGCAATGAGGAATGTAATTCTCTAAATAAAAACGGCGCTGCATCCTCCCCGGCAACGGCGCCATGAAACTTTTGACAATTTCCGTCCCACGAGCTTTTTCTCAAAAATATACCAGGTTAGATTTATTAAATTTATTAAATGAAAAGAGTTATGATTCACGGGAAAGGGTTTAGGGATACATCAAGATTATTAGTCTTTTTATTATTCAAGTGTGGTGCTTTAATTTCAAATGGCGCTGTGGTCCTCCCTGTCATGAAATGTTGACAAATCTCATGGCATAGCCGGGATAGGTTGACCATCAGCCTGTCACACTGAGGATCCCCGGCAAGTATGCCATGATGCTTCTCATCAATTCTTGCCATGAGAGTTCCTGCCATGAAACTTTTGGCAAGTTCCCACTACATGAGTATTTTCCGAAAAATCATGATCCTGGTTTAAGTTTTATTAATGAAACCAATTTATGATGGCGGAGTTGTGATTAGGGATATATTTATAAGTAGTCATGTTTTTATTGCTCGTGTTTAAGAAACTGTGGCCCGAAAGCGCACGGTGTCAAAAATTGCAGTAATTTATAGTAAGACCGGATCGTTCACTGGAGGATGTGCGATAGAAGCAGGTCCCACGTCGTTTTACTAGATTTTCCATTCGTATTGCTCAATAGGTTTGAAAGGTGATTAATAACTACTGACATGAATGTAAATTAGATCTAGAAAGCAGTTAAATTAATCTATAAAGCAAATAAATCTATTTTAGAAAGCGGATAAGGATTATTCTAAAAATGCAGCAAACATTATCTATGAAAGCAGGGAAAAGGAGCATTGTGCCAACCGTGAAGTCGAGTCACAATGTGGACAGAAAGGACAGGAAGAAAAGAATGAAAATTGGACAAGAGCAAGATACAGCAATATTAAACTTCCATTTTCATACGCAGATCTTTGTTTGGGGTATTTCTTTCAGATAGCTAATTCTCATGCTCTCAATAATGCTTTCCCTTTAACAGACAGGTACTTGCAATATGAGTTTACATGTTCTTAAGGCCGCAAATTCTAAGATACCACAGATTCGTAACTGCCCTGGCCTGGGTTTGTTACTTCATCTGTGGTGGATAAGCAACACCCGACACATCATTTATTGAAATGCCAAGTACCACTATCTTTCTCCCATGTCACACCCAAAGATTTGAATCAAGCCCTAAACTATCCCTTAACTGTCAATCCTAGTAGCAGTTACACAACTCTCAATACAACCGAGTGACCTCTAATGAAAGCGGTTAAAAGAAAGCAGTAAAGAAAGCATTTAAAATCCTATCACTCGGAGGTTTTGAAAATCTGACCCTGGTAGTAAAAGACAGCTCCCCATCAGGATGAAGGAGTATGGATCAAGAATTCCCGGCTCTCGGTGAACCACTAGTGTGTTCACTTCCTTCCGGGTGATTATGAGATACAAACTAATGAAACGAGCTAATAAATTAGTTCGTTCCGGATGCACTCACTCAGGACTCAAAAGTAGGCTTTGGCAGAAGAAGATAGCAGTTGAAAGAAAACTCAACCCCATCTTGGAAAATAACCAAGGCCTGGATGATGTTCCTCTAAGATTATTTACTACACTGTATTTGAATCCAAGTGGACCCCATCTCGGTGTAGCACTTAATCTTACATTTCCATCAACCAGCAATTTTGGAAAATAATGGATTTGAAAATCATTCCCTGTCAGGTACTAGACTCTCAGTTAAAACACAGACCCTTTCAGTCTAGACGAGACCTAATCGCTGAATCTGCTTCTTAATTCCCAAAATATACCCCTTGATAGAATATGAATTAGTCATAACTGAAGAATTTATCCCTTACTCAGATCCGGATTTTATAAAGAGGTTTTTGTTGGAAGTTTATAAAGCAATATCTGTTAAAGATCTAGACTTCTATTGTCCAAGGGAAGGATCCCAAAATAATTACAGACTTCAACAGTACATAATATTATCATGCATAAGGATATATGGAAGTGTAAAATTAATTGACCCAAAATATTAAAGCGGGTCTAGACAGAAGGTGAAACACAGAATGGAATGGTCAAGGTACCAAAGTAATGGCAGGATGATCAGGTGGACTGTAAACATCTACTGTCCAATTTCCCAATCACTCGGATGGAGCGAATTTAGACAGTTTAGACCCTGTAATGGTGGTGTCAACACCAGTTGGGCCTTCACTGTCTGTGAATTCGGATAAAAACCTACATACTTCCTTTCTATAATGATCATCAGTTGGCATTGACTGATGCCAACTGATTCCCATTATAGATTGGAATTTGGGTTTGGAAATTAAGATAACAAAAATAAAACTGTATCTGGATGGGAGTCAGTTGAGCAGCTATTATAACCCCGGGTGGGCGAACCGCCAAGGCTTCCACTGACAGCCATTCAGACCATGCAAAATAACGATTAGTAACTAATACCCAGAATACGAGCTAGTTATCCATGAGGGAGTACCCGCCAACATTATTCTGATGTATTCTTTACTAATGGTTCCACACAATACACAAAGACAAAATAAACAAGAATCAAAAGAAGATCCATTGTATGAGAGACATTGGTTTCTCATGCAAGGTTGTGGATCGGGTCCACATGTAATGGTCTTAAATGATCCTTCATACCATAATTAATTACAGTCCAGATTGTCTGTTTAAGCCATCAGGATTTTGTTTATACAAGAATGTTTTAATGGCAATTGAACAAAGGTCCTTTAATCATGATGATTATTGAAGTTTGATTATTGCTAATCTCAATCTTTAATCATTAATGAGTCAAGGGTTCAATCAGTTAAGTGATGCCAACGGAGAATCAAAATTTGGGCAGCATAACACCCTATATTGCAATTCCAGAATGTTACATCCTAACCCGTGGGGCTATGATGTGAGTGTTGCAATATAAAATGGAAAGAGAATGAAATTCGTTTGCGATAAAATAGAAGGAGAGAAATCTTGTCGCTATATCATAAATGTTGTCGCGGACCGAGATCCGCGACATGGACATCCCGACAAGTTTTTAGAATTTTTGGCAGCATAACGCCTCTTTGTCGCTATGCAAGGTTTTGTCGCGGAACGTGGCTCCGCGACAAGGGTGACATCGCGACAAGGTGTTTTAATAAAATTCTAAGGCATTTGAACCTTTGTCGCTATGCATGGAGACTTTGTCGCGGAACGTGGTTCCGCGACAAGGTGTTCCGCGACAAAGTGTTCAAAGGTTAAGAAACATGGCATAATTTTTCTGTCTCGGAATGGGATTTTGTCGCGGAACGTGGCTCCGCGACAAGATGATTCCGCGACAAGAAGCCATGAAGTCAAAATGCAAGAGTTTGGCTCCTTTGTCGCTATGCATGGACAGTTTTGTCGCGGAACGTGGCTCCGCGACAAGGTATTCCGCGACAAAGGGTTTTAAATTATAGAGACAAGTGTCTTGAAACACCTTGGTCGCGGAACTGCCACGCTGTCGCGGAACGTGGTTCCGCGCCAGAAGGCGGTTGGCGCCCAAGGTGGTTCAGGACAAAAGTCAGAAAAAGCAGAAATGAACAGTGGCATGCAAACAGCGTGATCTCACCCTATTTCAGATCAAAAAGCTATTCTAGGCTAAAAAATAAGCAAGAAACATTCAAAATAAAGAAGAACATGCTTAAGCAAAAATAACAAGACTGGGCAGAACATTAAAATAAAGCATGAGTCCTAATCTAGGGTTTGATCACACATCCACACAACATTATCCATAATATGCTAACAGTAAACATGAAAATAACAAAATGGGGGTCAAATAACCCCAAAATGAAAAAGAAAGCATAAATCCATGGGGTGTGAGACCCATTTCATGATTTGGGACACAAATGATGAATGTTTTCCCATATTATTGAAGGGGTGTTGTTAATACCCATGGTTTGGGTATTACAAACCCTAAAACAAGAGTTTAGAAAACAAAACATAGTATAAAAATGGCTATCTAAGCACTGTGAACAGTAAAACACTAATCTAAACTAAACTAAGTGCAAAAATTAAATAATACATAAAAATAAACCTAACTACTCTACCTAAGGAAGAACTCCTAAGCTTGCCTTCAAGAACTCCTAAATTTCAAACTTCCAACCATCCAACCCTTAGCTCATGGGAGACACCTCATATTTATAGAAGTGTAACCCTAAGCCCATGGGCCTTGATTCCAGCCCATTGTGTCTTAAGACATCACACACATCACAGCTTTGTCTCGGAACATCAAGTTGGTCGCGGAACACACTGCATGTGGCAAGGCTTCTCGACTGGGTCTTGTGTCTCCAGTTGTGCATCTTGGTCGCGGAATGGACCTTTTGTCGCGGAGTCATGCTATCGCGACAAGGGTCATCGCGCCAGGGGCTTGGCTGGTCTCCTCTTCATTTGGGGCCAGTTGGTCGCGGAGTATGCCTTTGTCGCGGAACACTGCATCGCGCCAAGGGCTTCCGCGACAAAGGTCTTCCTGGGCCTGCTGGATTGGGCCAGATGGGCCAAAAATATTCTTTTTGTGGGCTTTTCTATCTTTTTCCCATCTTTTTGTTTCCTTTTCTTTTTCTCATGTTTTTGGATTTTTCTAACATAAATATGTAATAAAATTACATATTTATGTCCTTTTTCACACCAGCTTATTATTTTTACAATTATGCATAAATCAGTCCAATTCGACTGCTTTCTTACTTAATGTAAGACCAGAATGCGATCAAATGCCCGTTTAAGACACGGAAATGGATTGAAAATAATGGTCATTTTTGGCCATTATCACCTGTTCCTCTTATCTTGTCCCTGAGGTCCCCGGCTGGACTCTCCACTCATCCTCCTCTTCAGTTGTTGCACCCTTGCGACAGCCACCGCACGATCATACACTGCTTGCAGGTCCGGGTAATGGACGCCAGTGATCACTTCCCGTATGGTCAAGTTCAACCCATCTCGAACTTTTGTGCCTTCTCTACGTCTGTCGGTACTAGTCTTGGTGAGAAGCGCACCAACTCCTTGAATCGAGTGTAATACTCTTGTACAGTCTGCCCGCCTTGTTTAAATGACAAAAACTCCTCGTACATGGCCGCCTTTGTACTCAGGGGGTAAAATCGGTCCCTGAGCAGTTCCATCATTTCAGTCCATGAATAGGGCTCCTCGTCCTCTCGTATCTTTCCCTGGGTGGCTTGCCACCAGTCGTCTGCTTCACCTCCCAAGTAGTATGAGGCTACATGCACCTTTTCCCCTTCCGGGCACTTAACCGCGCTTAACAACTTGTCGAAGGTCCTAATCCACTCCTCTAGTTTTGCAGGGTCTTCCTCGCCGGCGTAGTGCGGCGGGTGGTATGGGTTCACCATGGCTAGGTAATTAATGCGAGCCTGTGGTGGAGGTGCCACAGCCACTTGGCCTTGGTTCACCTGCGCGTTCCCTAGCGCAATGAGAACCTCTTCTAGAGTGCGTAGGCGATTACCCATGTTGTTTGGTATAAGGCCTGCTGGCTCCTCCTGAACGTGTACACCTACGTTTGGTATCGGCATGTCGGGTTGCCTAGGTATTTCGTTGGTATTGGGAGGAATGGGCTGGACACGCGGTCTCCCTCTCGGTGCCATTCTGTTGCAAGAACAAGTGATTTAGATTTTAAGAAAAATATAATAGAGGGTTTATACAATGATTTTCTTTTAATAAGTGGTATTAGTGGGGGGTTTTTTTTTCCGTAACCCCAGGGTCTAGGGTTTCAGGGTTTAGGGTTTAAGGTACCCTTGTTTGATTGTTATCTCTTTATTAAATACATATATGTTGTTGGGACTCGAGGTACTCGTTAATCAGTCTTATCATAAGGTTGATCACGTTCGCGTTTGGTTCGGCCATCTAATGTCAACAAGGTAGGTTAAAGTTAGAACATGCCAAATGTAAAGTTAGGAGATGCAAAAATTTAAATCTTTATGCAAGTATGTATATGCAATCCCCCCAAATGAGTTTTAATTTATGCATGCATTTATTTATCCATGGGTTTTAAAAATAATTTATCCTCATGGATAATCTAGAAATAAGGAAAAAGGTTTGGGCCACTATATTGGGCCAAAAGTAATAAATTCTTGGGCTCAAATAAAAATATAGGTATTGGGCTAAAATTTTTGGGCTCAAAAAAAAGTTAAGATTTTAAATAAATAGTAAGTAGAATTATTGGGCCAAAAACTTGGGCTCAAAATAATAGTTTAAAATAATAGTGGTTTTAAAGAGTAATGCTTTAAAAATAATACTGGTTTAAAAATAATAATAATAGATTTTAAAAATATTTGGGGCTCTTTTAAAATGATAGCTTTAAAATATTCCGGGCTCTGATACCATCCTGTAACACCCCGGATTTGGTAACCCAGGCCGGGATGCCACCGCCACACCTCCCTAGCAAGACATGAACTCTCCGAGCTTGCTAAAGAGATGCAAGGCTATGGGTATTGAAAAGAGTTTTAAAAACAAGTCCGGAATTACTTAAAAATAATAATATAGTGTAATATCATCCACACATGATAATAATAATAAGTTGCAGCGGAAATAAAGTTTATGCAGCGGAATTTAAAATATAGGGCCGACATGGCCAAAACACGGGTTAAACAGGCCCGTTCATGCAAGTCATAATAAATAATTTAAATGTCCGAAATGATCCCCCAATGTATGATCATGCTCCGTACTCTGTAATAGAAAAAAAAAATGAACAACGGTTTTTATCAGTATTATAAAATACTGAGTAAGTCAATCCTAGCATAGCAATAAAGGGGTTAGATTTTAATAATTAAGATTAAACTCTTTGTCATGCATACAAAACATTTTATTTACCAATTTAGAAATAAGAATTTAGTTGCATACTTTAAAGACAAATTTAATTTCATAATTAAAAATTTAAGCATGGGCAATTATTTAAGACATGATTTAAAAACATGAATAGTGCCACGATTAAATAAATAAAAATTTGAGCTTTTTTTTTTATTTTTCCCCGTTACGCCACCATCTCAACAGTATTTAATTTAGCCGGCAATCCGGCGGTCGCAGCCAATTTCATAAGTATCATTTAGCCGGTGATCCGGCGGCCTCAGCCAATTTCATAAGTATAATGTATCATTTAGCCGGTAGCCCGGCGGCCGCAGCCTATCCGCCATACCCAGTACCACTCCGTCGAGCCTCGAGTAACCCATACGGATACACCCGAGAGGGTAGGCCCGTTGGCCGAAGCCAAATCCGCCATATCCAGTACCACTCCGTCGAGCCTCGAGTAACCCATACGGATACACCCGAGAGGATAGGCCCAAAATAAGATGCCGTTTTGGCAACCTTTCGAGCGGGGTCACCATCGTCCATAAAGGCACGAAGTGAATAGTTAGGAGGGCACCCTGCAGAGCACTCACCACCTAATTTTATGTAACCAATGTAACCGATATCGTTTCAATTTTAGTGTAATGGGATTTTCAAAAATATAGCTTTATCATATAACAGGATTTCGATCGTTTGTTTAGAAATTTCAAGATCTCACAAGTTTAAAACCGATCGATGTCACAGTTTACGCCTTTTCAGTTTAAAAATTCATTTCTTAGGCGATTGATCTGAAATTTTCATAGTATCTCAAAAACATCCCAACGAACAACTTTCATGTTTCGAGTTTTTCAGAAAAAAGATGGGAAGCATGTCAAAAATCAAGTTTTCTACACAAACAGTATGCTGCCAGGATTCAGGTTTGACACCGTTCAAAGATTCGACCTTTTAACATATCAAATGGACTCCAAAAATTCTGAAATTTTATATGCACATACTAGACATGATTATATACAACTTTTGTTTAGATCACAAAGATTAGTTCGGACTAGAAATGATAGAAATATGCTCATCAAGTTCGGTTAAGGAAACTGTCAACTTTTGAAAATTCTTTAAAAACGCAGAATATGTCCGACATGATTTAGGGTATCAAAACTCGATGAAAATCTCTGAAATTTTTACACATTATAGCTTAAGATCTTAGGATCAAAATCTTAGTTTTGAGTTTTTCGGTTTGAACACTCGAAGTAAGAGTTTTGGTCGGATTTCAGAAAACACGTAGATTGGGGTCTTTAGGTTCGATTTCAACGTTTCGTTTTAGATCCAATGTTTCGGATGCCCTTAAATCACCCATATTGATATGGAAGATATTGACTTACTGTAAGTGAGTTCTTGAACATCCTAGGGTCGATGGATTCGTCCAAAATCGCCACGGACGGATCTACGCAACACGTTCTTCTTCTCCTTTGGCCACGAACGTGTTTGCAAGTAAAGATCCGCAAGTTAGAATGATGGTTATGATCTTAAAACAATAAGGAAACTTGATTTACATCTTACCAACAATCCAAAGCCTGAAATCCTTGATCTACACACTTCCTCGGTCGGATTTGGTTGCCGGAAAATCGTCGGAAAGTCGTCGGAAGGTAAGAACTTGTGTTTTTGGTTTTTGGGAGAGTTTGGGATGAAACAAGGATGTGGATGGCTGATAATGGGGTGTTATATTCATATAATATCAACCAAAATCTGCTCCCCCGAATTAAATCAAGAATCCCAACTTGGGCCCCGAAAATATGGCAAGAAAGTCGCCAAAATGCGTCATGGCAGGCTGTCCTGTCTCACCCCGCGGTGTCGGCGCGGTTTGGCTCCAGACCGCGCGGAGACCGCGCGGCTCCGGCCTGGGCTGCGGCCTGGGCCGGGTCATGCGATCCGTCGGGCCTTTTCTCCTCTCTTTCGGACTTCTATTCTTCTACGTTTTCGGGCTCGATTTTTCGGGTCGTTCTCGGATTATGATTCCTACCTAAAATCTTTTTCGACTTAAATTGATTTCGTGTTTAAAATCTTAAGTCCGTCGGTTCTGGATTCGTCGGCTTCTAATTCGTCGTCTTTTGACTCCCGTGTAATAATTTATCTAGTTAAATTATTTCCAACTTCACAGGTTCTTGGAATTAAAATTCTTTTCTTTCTTGAATTTAATTCCATTTCTTTTGACTCGATTTATGGAATGTCTTCGGCTTCCTTTCCCTCTTTTTATTCCATTTTAAATTTTTTTAAAATCTATCGGCATTTCATTTCCGAGCAATAATTTATTGTGATAAATTATTTTCTTCTTCTCGGAGATATTTCGACCTTGATCGGATTAAGAAATAATTTTATTCCTTTGGACGCCGCTAAAAATCTCGGGTATTACAGTTAACTTTGAGATATTGTATTTCTTCAACTAAACAATTAGATATGACTTATTGTATATGATCATATTATTACTAAATGAAATTAGAATTGTATCGTTGAAATTATATTACTAATTATATTTTGTTAGAATGACAACACGGCAATTTTGATTCATTGTCGCTTTGCACACACCTAATTCAAAAAATACGAATATTGAGTGGCTCCTAAATGTGTCTTCAAAAAATATTTTTTTATAATTGATTCAAGGAATCCAATACCACATCTAATCCAAAAATTCATTCTACTACACCTCCAACAATTCTATTTCAACTCCAACACTCAAGAACTAAGTCCCATTCCACATCATAGAGTCCAATTGTACCAACACATGCACTTTCCACTCCAATAACATCTACTTCAATACGACATGAGAAAAACAACATCAAAAATTCAAAAAAAAATTGATATACCAAGTTCTAAATTAATACCAAGCTCAAAAAACACATGCACTTTAGAATCATATAACATTCTCAAGACATATAACTGTGCAGGCATGTACACCGTACCAATTTCAACTTCAACAAGACATAAGGTTCTTAAAAATCATATAACTTTCTCATACGAACTCCAATTTGAGCATATCATATATCAAAATTCATCTACTCGACGGGAGCTTTCTAACTATGTGCCTATAATTTCGAAATTCCAAAAAATGAGTTCGTATGAGCCCAAACAGCCGCTGCTCTATACATTACAACCCGAAAATTATTTTTTTTGCAAATTTGGATAAACAATCGCACAAATATGATATTATAGATTACGACAATACAAGTATACCAATCTCAAGTTAAACAACATATGCGAATAATATAGAAGGATCTACCAAGGAAAAAAAACAAAGCACATCTTCAAACAATCCAAAAATAACAACAAACGAATGGATTAAAAGTGAAGAAATAGCCAATCGAGTACCTTCGATTACTACACGAATATAATGGAGAGGATGTTTCGGGTGGAAAAGGACTTGGAACCCGCAAGCCTCGAAAGGCCTCGGTGGAAGCTCTTTCCGGCAGAGAAACTGTGGTGGCGGGGTGGCGTCGGCGGGGCGGTGGTCGGGGACCGGCGACGACGGCCGGTGGCACGCTGGCGGTGGTCGGCGGTGGTCGGCAGTGGTGTTGGGGTCGGAGTCGAGTGGAGGGAGGAGGAGAGTGTTCTGTTTTCGTAGGGGTTCTGTATCCCCGATTTGGGGATTTTAATCCCTAGATTACCGACCCCAATTGGGGTCGGTAATGGGGTCGGTATCACCGACCACAAAAACTGTGGTCGGTGATTTGGTTGCCAACTACAGGGGGACCCCATAACGGTCATAAAAATTACCACCCCAGCTGGGGTCGGTGCTGGGGTGGTAAATCCGACCCGCACTTTGTGGGTCGGTAATTGGGGTCGGTAATCCTCATTTTTCTTGTAGTGAATTATCATTAATGAAAAATGCGCGTGGAATTTTGCCAGACAAAGATATTTGTTATTGACTTATTTCCATTCCAGCTTAATTATTGCCACCACCAATTAACGCTCTATCAGTAATGGAGAAATTGATGACTTTAAAGAGATTGGAAATTTTATTTATTTATTTTTCTAGAGGAAATAAGAACATACCATTGAAAAAAAAAAAAAACGTGTCCATGACTGTCAGTCCAGGACAGTAGTAAAATTCCTCTCTCAACAAAAGGGTGGGGACAGTTAACGTAGAAGGAAAAAAATGCCTTTCAGATTGGACCTTCATTCCTATGGAAAAAAAATGCTAAGTTTGAAGAATAATTTTGTTTAGTGTTTTTTTCTGTAATGTGTTCCTGTTAGTCTCTTACAGGAATTGTAATGTGGAAGATATTTCCGCATTTTCTTTCTTCCTTCTTTTTTTTTTTCTAAGAATAATTTTAGGTAAGTAACTGATGTGTATTTTCGTTCTACTTCATAAAACATACTGTACTTCTATTCTCACGAAAAAGAAAGGCATAATTGAACTTGATTCTTATCTTTCGCATAGAAAGTGCGTTTTTGTGTGAAAATGGGGAAGCTGTCTCCTACCCGTCTCCTTTCCATCATCTTGTTATTTGTGCATTTGCGGATTTTGTGCTCAGCCAATAATTCTTCCTTTGCCTGCATTGGAAACGAGAGGGATGTGCTCCTAAACTTGAAACAAAGCCTTGTGGATCCTTCCAACAGATTATCATCTTGGGAGGACGACTCAAACTGTTGTAGTAATTGGGAAGGTGTCAGTTGCCACATCACTGGACATGTTTTCAAGCTTGATCTCAGAAACAATGACTATTTCAATTACCATGGTGGGTCCTTTACTTGGGGATTGAGTGGAAGCCTTGATTCTTCCCTATTGGAATTGAAGTACTTGAATTACTTGGATCTCAGTGGGAACGATTTCAACACGAAGATTCCTACATTTCTTGGCTCGATGAAGCAGCTGCAGCATCTCTATCTCTCAACGGCAGGATTTCATGGCATTATTCCACACCATCTTGGCAATCTATCAAACTTGCAGACACTTGATATCGGAAATAATTATGGTCTTATTGCTGGTGATCTCCGATGGATTTCCAATCTTTCATCATTGGAGTATCTTGATTTGGAATCGATTGATCTTAGTCGACAAAAAGATTTAATTAAGGTACTCAGCATGCTTCCCTCTTTAGTTGTGCTCCATTTGAGAAATAATTCACTTGTTAATAGTCATCTTCCCCACTCTTGTGTGAATTCTACATTGCTTTCACATGTCAAGCACTTGGACATGGCTGGCAATGAATTCTATGGAGAAATTCCTTGTTTTCTCCATAATATTACTTCACTAGAGTTTCTTGATCTTTCAGCCAATCAATATCACTTTACTGGACAGCCCTTTCCTAGCTTGAAACAACTTGCTTTTCTTGACCTTCGGCACAACAATATTCAGCAGTCGACAAAATGGATATCTGAACTCATCGGGAATAACTGCCAGCTGAAATCATTGAATCTTTCCTATAATGAATTTCATGGAGAGATCTCAGGCGTTTTCACAAATTTGTCCCAATGTAGGGCTTATGAGTTGGAGATCCTAGTTTTGCAGGATACTAATATAAATGGTTCCATTCCAGACTCAATTGGAAAGATGTCAGCATTGGTGGAGTTGGATGTTTCTGGGAATATGTTATCCGGTTCAATTCCAGAATCTATTGGGGAATTGCAAGCCTTGGTCAAATTGGATATTTCTTGGAATGAGTTATCCGGTCCAATTCCAGAATCAATTGGCAAATTGTCAGCTTTGGTGGAGTTGGATATTTCTGAGAATAGCTTATCCGGTTCGATTCCAGAATCAATTGGGAATTTGTCAGCCTTGGTGGAGTTGGACATTTCTCAAAATGAGTTATCTGGTTCCCTACCAGATTCTGTTGGAAATTTGACAGCACTGAGAACATTGAATCTTGGTTCTAATCTAATGAGTGGGGAATTTCCAATTTCTTTCGGACAACTCTCGAATCTTGAAAGCATCGATGTGTCGAATAACTCATTTAAAGGAACACTTTCAGAGCCTCACTTCTCCAAGCTCTCAAAATTAAAGGTCCTTGAAGCAGCCTTCAATTCCATCAAGTTTAAAGTTGGATACAATTGGTTGCCTGCTTTTCAACTGGAGACGCTCGTGATGCCATCTTGCAACATGGAAGTCGATCGATTCCCACCATGGCTTCAAACGCAAACGGCACTGACTTACATGGATTTGTCCAACTGCAGTATCCATGGAACTCTTCCAACAGGGCTTGGCAGGATGATGAATTTGACATACTTGGACCTATCCAACAACCATATAAGCGGCACAATAGTGGAGCTTCCATCTAGCCTTACTGATTTGAATCTTTCTGGTAATATGATAACTCATCTCCCAAGCAACATTGGCCATATGCTGCCTAATCTACAAGGTTTATATTTGGCCAGGAACGTGATCAATGGTTCACTACCCCATTCATTGTGCAAAATGAAACATCTGATGTTTTTACACCTCTCCAGGAACAATTTATCAGGTAACCTGTTAGATTGTTGGCAAAACTTTCCAGGGTTGGAGTTTGTGCAATTATCATTCAATGAGCTTTCAGGCATCATTCCTATATCCATTGGAGGTGCTCACAATTTACTAATGTTGAAGTTAGACAACAACAACCTCACAGGGCAGCTTCCCTCCACTTTATTAAATTGTCCCAGGCTGCAATTTCTTGACGTTGGAGAAAATAAGTTGTTTGGAGAGATACCTGAATGGCTTGGAAAAACCTATTTGAAAGTTCTTAGGCTAAGAAACAATCAATTCCACGGCGTGATTCCCCGTGAACTTTGTCAAGCATCTAACCTTCAGATCTTAGACCTTGGAATCAATAAGCTAACTGGATACATCCCGAATTGCTTTCAGAATTTCTCTGGCATGCAGTATCCAGAATTCAATCATATATGGCTTTCTGGTGATGAGAGCATATATCAAGTGTTGAAAGGAACAGAGATGGAGTACACCACCAGCGTAATTCTACTTCTGGCCAACTTGGATCTTTCTTGTAACAATCTTGTGGGAAGAATTCCATCAGAGCTAACTACTCTTTTTGGCTTGGAAGGTCTTAATCTGTCTTGTAACAATCTACATGGAGAAATTCCACGAAATATTGGAAGCCTAAAATCATTGGAGTCACTTGATCTTTCCAACAATCATTTGTCAGGGAAAATCCCCGAAAGCCTAGCCAATTTGGCTTCCCTAAGCCACTTGAACTTGTCCAACAACAATTTAAGTGGCCAAATTCCCACAGGAAATCAACTGAGGACACTTGAGGATGGCCCATCAATTTATGTTGGCAATCCTCTACTCTGTGGAGATCCCCTGCCAAAGAAATGCCATAATAGTAGTGATGTAATCCCAAAGCAGCCAAATGGTGAAAATCATGTTCCAGACACAATGGACCAGCTATGCTTCTATGCATTTGTAATTGGTGGTTTTGCCTCGGGACTTTGGGGCTTCTTTGGAGTTCTGTTTTTCAGGAGGAGCTGGAGGCATGCTTATTTACGTGTGATCGAAGCAATGATAATGAAGATGATGGGGCGTTGGATTATTAGCTGAGATTCCATGTCATCAAGGCAGCAGGTAAGTGAAATGACATTAATCTTTCCTTTGATGGTTTTCTGTTTGGCAAGTTATTTTATGAAAATAAATTGTGTAATTTGAGTTTTCTGAATTAAATGTAATGCGTGGTATCAATTCGATCAACTTCAGATATACTACAAGTAATTAAATGTGTGTTGATTAAATACTAATGTGATTTAGCAGCATGGGGTGGAATGTTTTTGGTTTGGGTTCAATCAGTTCTGCTTTTAGTTTAATGTGATCTACCCTATTTTATATTCTGCCTTGGCTTGGTGTATTGTGTCTGATTTCATATGTTTCGTGTAACTTTTTGGAAGACAAGACACATCTGTTGGTCATCCCAGAATGATGTTGTCTCCAGAAAGATGTTAAAATTCTAAACCATTTGCATAATCATCCCAAGGTTGATATAATATGATGTTCTTTCATCACTGCAATGAAATCTAGCCAAAATGAAATCCAAGGTTTGCCATGCATTCTTATTTTAAAGGAAGACGCCCAGGGAAAATTTAATTTCGAACCTCAATGTTTGATGGTATTGTAGTGAGAATGTGTAATGCATCTAATGAGATTTATTCATGTTTGACATGTCAATATGATATGCATTAAAACATTTAATTATCGTATACGACAAGAAAAAAAGGCATTTCCCGACCGTCATTTTCGTTTCTCCCACCATTTTACTTCCTCCGATTCACCGCGCCCCATCGCCGACCTCCAACTCCCGACCACCGCCGCCGCCGACCAGCCGCCCCTCCTCGAGCGCCGACGTCCCTCGATTGGAAGCACCGGCTGCTCGCGTGGGTCGTGTCCGACGCGTCCGACGAGCCTCCCTCCATTCGCGACACCACCGCCGCCACTGAAGTTCGGTAGAGCGCCACCCTCGCCGGAACGCCCTCGCCCCTGCCCGCAAACCGCCGGCGCCGGAAGCCCCTGCCTCACGGCCGGCTCGGCAGTCCCACCCCCCCCAATCGCCCTCTTCCAATTGAGTACTCAAGTGAGGTATTCGATTCACATATTCTTGCTCTTAAATTCTATTCGATTGTTGGATAAATTTGTTGATTTTGTCATTGTCTTTGCAAATTTTTTCTATCGATGGTATTTGAATTTTGGATTGTGGATTGTGTTTTATCTCCTCCATTCGATTTTTGATGGTCTTAGGAAATGTATTTGATTACATTGATCTATTACGCTCGTAATCGTGTTCTCTAGTTAGCAAAATCGTTAAAAGAAAAAAAAATATATTGTTAAAGTTGGGACAGCCGGCTGTTTTGGCGTTTTGGGTTGAAAATATTTGGATTGTTGCAATTACGGACTGAGATATAGAATCCTCTCGTCGAGTAGATGATTATCCATATATGATATGTTGAATTTGGAGTTGATTTGAGAAAGTTATGGCATTTTCAAATGTTCGTGTTGGTTGGCCGTTGAGTGTTTTGAAAATGTTACGTGTGCGTGCCATTGTCTATTTCCTTTCGAATTGGGAATTGATGTTGTCGATTAGACTGTTGGTTTGAGTTTGTGAAAGTCTGTTATTATAGTCCATGGGTAATTGAATTAAATGGCTCTAGTGTTATGTTGATTTCCTATAGATTTCTTCCTTATCGTTCTAATATTGAATATTGTATTATTAGACTCACTTGGCCACCACTTTAATTTGGAAATCAATATAATATCATTCTTAATTCTTAAGATTGTTTTTCAATGCTTTCACCAATATCGTTCTTAATTCTTAAAAGATTATAATAGTTTATTGTAAAAGATTATCAAATAATATGACATAATTACAATCAACATAAATCCCATCAATCGTCTATACACAACCTCAAGATGCTAATTTAGCCGTTAGGATTTGGTGATACCATGCGATTGATTAATAATATTCAAGTTTAATTTAAAATGTCATGGGTATGGACCGAAGTTGGATGTACCGCTCCCGACGTAGTATTGGAGTACTCATAGATGAATTTAAAAATGGGGTCAAATTATTTATACAGATGTCTCATCAAGACCCAAACGTGGATAGAGCACAGGGAAGACTTAGGTGTCCGTGTAGTAGATGTAAGAATAAATGTTATCTATCTGATGATGACATCACATATCATCTATATCGTGATGGCTTTGTTCCTAACTACGAAATATGGACGTGTCACGGAGAGCCACACCAATTTAGTCGCTATTACGATACCGATGATACGGCGCCCGCATCAGTGTCGGCACGTGATGATGACTACATACAAATGGTGTGCGATGGAATGGGAATTGGTGGTCCCGACACAATACCAACTGAAGATAGTGATGAACCTAGGCCACCCGAGGAGCCTAATCCACAAGAGAAGTTGTTCTTTCGAATGTTGGAGGCGGCAGACAAAGATTTGTGGCCAGGATGCAAGAAAATGACCCTTTTGTCCACTATTGCTAGGTTATTGAATATTAAGGCCGAACACAACTTATCGGAGAGGTGCTTCGATACTTTGTGTCAACTAATTCTTGATACACTCCCCGAGGATAATGCTATGGTTAAGAATTTTTACGAGGCGAAAAAACTACTTGAGGGATTAGGCCTGCCTGTTCAAAAAATTGATTGTTGTGAAAAAGGGTGTATGTTATTCTGGCGCGATGATTCGGCCTTAGATAAATGTAAGTTTTGTGACGAGCCTCGCTATAGAGAATCAAATTCGAATTCAAGAATTGGACGGAAATACATGTTCTATTTCCCACTTAAAAACAGATTGAAGAGACTGTATGCGTCGGAGGCGACGGCGAAGCATATGACGTGGCATGTAGGACATCATCATGGGACTTCTGGGGAGAGGTGCCACCCGTGTGACTCAAAGGCATGGAAGCACTTTGATACCATACATCCAGAATTTAGTAGGGAGGGTCGGAATGTGAGATTAGGCTTATGCACGGATGGTTTTCAACCGTTTGGTCAATCGGGATCTCAATACTCATGTTGGCCAGTCATTTTAACTCCTTACAACCTCCCTCCTGCTATGTGTATGAAGGATGAATACATGTTCCCAACATGCATAATACTAGGGAAATCTAGCCCAAAGCAGAGGATTGATGTTTATTTACAGCCCTTAATCGACGAGCTCTTAGAGTTGTGAGACGTTGGGATCACTACATACGACACCTCTTCTAAACAGAATTTTCAGATGAAGGCAGCCTTGATGTGGACAATTGGGGATTTTTCGGCATATGCTATGTTGTCGGGTTGGAGCACCTATGGGAAAACTGCATGCCCAGTATGTATGGAAGAAACAGAATCTATACGGCTTAAAGAGGGTGGGAAACAGTCGTGGTTTGATGTGCACAGGAGGTTTCTCCCCTCCAATCATCCTTTCAGAGTTGATAAGTCCAAATTCGTGAAGGATCGGGAGGAGCATAGATCGCCACCTAGTTTTAAGAGTGGTGAAAAAGTCTTAGCGGATATAGAAAGGCATGGCCTTCGACGTGTATATGAATTGGGAGGCGAGGAAGTGAATATAATACAAAGCAAGACATGTGGATGGAAAAAGAAGAGTATATTCTGGGATCTACCATATTGGAGGACGAATTTGGTTCGACACAACTTGGACGTCATGCACATTGAGAAGAATGTGTTTGAAAATGTGTTCAATACAGTTATGGATGTTCAGGGGAAGAGTAAGGACAATGCGAAGGCATGTGAGGACATTGTGACCTTGTGCAACAGGCCTGAATTGCGTAGGGACCCTCGCACAGGGAAATATCCAAGGACAGTGTATACAATGGACAAAGACAAGCGGGATGTGTTTCTGAAATGGGTCGCAGGTTTAAAATTTCCTGATGGTTGTGTATCCAACCTTGGTAGATGCATAGACATGAATAAACATCGATTGTTTGGCATGAAAAGTCATGACTGCCATATTTTCATGCAACGACTACTACCAATTGGATGGCGGGAGCTACTTCCTAAGAGTATGTGGGAACCAATAACAGAGTTGAGCAATGTGTTTCGGGCACTAACTGCGAAGATGCTGAAAGAGGCAGATATAGATAGACTGGCCATAGATATTCCAGTAGTACTGTGTAAGTTGGAGACGATCTTCCCCCCTCATTCTTCGATTGTATGGAACATCTACCTGTCCACCTCCCTTATGAAGCTAGCATTGCCGGTCCCGTTCAATTCAGATGGATGTACCCGTATGAAAGGTATAACAATAATTTGCTCCTACTTTAAATATTTCAATTCTTGTGTAAATACAGTCGTTTAATATAAAAAATTGATTCAATATTCTGTAGATATCTCAATCGACTCAAGCGAACTGTGCGCAACAAGGCACATGTTGAAGGTAGTATCTGCAATGCATACATGGTTCGCGAAGCCTCAATTTTTTGCTCTCATTACTTTGAGAAGCATGTATTCACAAGGGTTAGGAATGTGCCAAGGAACGATGATGGAGGCTCAATACACTACGACGATCGCCTTCCAAGTGTATTCAAATACCCGGGGCGTGCCCAAGGTCATCCCAAGAAGAGTCGATTGTCTGAACAAGAGTTGAAAGCCATTCACAATTACCTCATCTTAAATTGCAAGGAGATCGAACCTTATCTCACGTAAGTACTGAATTTGTTTTGTAAATTCCCTAATCAATATACAATTCTAGTAACTTCCATGCTATTTGATAATAATGCTCGTAATGGTAATAATAGGACATTTGAGGAGCAGCTGCATACAGAACGACCGATGGTAAGTGAGGCAGATATTCAATGTGCGATCTCGGACGACTTTCCGAGATGGTTGGAGACATATATGACACAAAATCCACCCGAAAATCAATGTTTGACTCACATAGCACAAGGGCCACTTCCTATTGGTATTTCATATTCAATGTACTTTATAAATGGAATGAAATTTCACACAGAATTGCACGACAAACATAGATCGACCTACAACAGTGGTGTTTGCATTTCGAGCACGTCCGGAGACTACTATGGAATAATCGAAGAGATTATTGTCATAGAGTACCCGGCGCTGCCTATGAAGCAAACTACATTCTTCAAATGTAGATGGTTTGACCCCCGTGAAGGAATTGGAACACGGACCCATGAGAAGTACAAGCTTGTCGAGATTAACCGCTCAAAGTCATTGCCTATATACGATCCTTTTATATTTGCATACCAGGCAGAACAAGTTTGTTATGCTTCGTTCCCAACGATGAGGCCAGCTGCGGGAAGGAATGAATGGTTGGCCGTATGTAAAGTGAAACCGAGGGGTGTAATAACCGTTCGACCTGGGGAAGAACCGGAAGCATTTCAGGACGACGCTGCAGAACATCATGGTATCGAAACCACGACTTTCACGTCTGCAAGAGAGCGGCTAACAGATACCGTGGTCCAATATGTAGACCTTCAGCGGGATGACGAGGCAGTCCACTCTGATTCCTCCAGTGACACTGATGATTTAGATGACACAGATCCGGATGATCCGTCACAGGAGACTTCGGATGAGGATTTCGAAATTTAAAATGTGATAAACTTCTTAAATACCATACCAACTCTTACGCTTTGTATGCTTTAATGACCATCTAAAGCTTATATTGGAATAAAATCGTCCCTTATACAGATGTCTGAACGCGGGGGTGGCTCATCTTCGAACATGCCACAGCGGAGACTTACTTCTTCCGAGGAGGCAGCCAGGATACGGCGGGCGAGGGAGGCATATCAGCGACGTATGGCAGGTATTTGTAAATTACGTTTATTATGGTGTAAAAACATTCCATGTTTGAACATAATTAACTTTATAATAATGAAATCTGTATAATATTGAATTGCAGTTGCAGCTGCTAGCCAGGAAGAGCAGCCTATAGTACCTATTGCTGATGATACGGCTGTTCCAGAGACACCACCCCCACGCACTCCAGGTACTAACAAGTTTTTAAATACATATGCTCCAGTTCCTTTATGATAAACTTGATCTGAATTTGTTGTTAGGATCGGCGGGGTCTTCACAAGCGGTTCCACCTGTGCCTCCTCCCGCAGCTGAGCAAGGTCTGGACAGGGTGCTCCTTGCCCCGAATGCCACAGATGGGATGTAAGTATTCCACGTTATATTACGTTGTTCAAGATATTTTTAATTTTTTCTTTATACAACACGAATCTTCATCTTAATTACGTCATTTAACGAGCGAGCATTGTCTTGAAGTATCGACTTCCCGAACTCTGTCGTGAGAAAGATTACTGACATATATCCCAGACGAGCGGATATAAATGGGATCAGCTGGGGTAAGGTGACAAAAGAAACAAAGGAGTTCTATTGGGGAGAATTCCAGGTATGATGTTTACTTTGCACGTACAATTATGTTGTTCAAACTAGTAATTCAAATGCTCTCTTTAATTATATGCAGAAAGTTGCTCGTTGGGCTCCCGAGCATGCCCTTGCTGTGAGGAAGGAATGGGAGAAGAGAAACATTGCATGATGAGTTTTAAATTACAACAGTAGTGTTTTATTGTAATATTTGAAAATTTACTGACCTTAATTGCAAAAAACGGATACAAGGATTACACTTTGGACATTCGCTCGAAGAAAAAACCGATGCCGGGGGATGCGCTAGTGGCAGAGAATTGGAGGCGCATATGGGATTCCCAAGCATTCAAGGATAAGAGCAAGAGGGGAAAGCTGAACAGAAGGCGCGGTCAGGAGGATGCACCTGCTCTCCCCACACACACTGCAGGATCAAAGACATTTCGAGCCACTCGTGATCATATGGTATGCTGTTCAAATCTATTTGACAAAATTATATGGTATTTAATGACGCACATTAGGATCACTACATTTTTGTTAAATATTTATAGTCGGCTGAGAAGGAAGGGCCTGTCCACTTGCATGAGCTTCATGAGCACACACATACAAGAAAACACCAAAAGGACAATTGGGTACGCGAGAAGTCACATAACCTTCAGGTACATAAAGAAAATGCCTTATTAAATTCCATATTTACTTCAATGCTAAGTTGTTTGACAATTTTTTTTAAAACTTATAAAACAGGCCAAGTTTAATGCCGTTGTTGAGACCTTAAGCCAGGATCCTGAGATTGGCCCCAGCTTGGATCCTGATCGCGTGTTCCTCGAAGTAGCGGGTGGCCCGGACAGGCACTAGGCAATTTATGGCATAGGCTCCGTTGCCAGGTCGATCAGGCCTGGGGATGCTGTTGATTCCACCTCTCCACTGCCTACTTCTCAGTTTGTGACGCAGGCCCAGTTCGATGCATACACGGCGACTATAGAGCGTCTCGCCCAGTCACAGATGACCATGGCGGAGTAGATGGAGAGATTGTTGGGACGTCGGGGCTCTCGATCCCCACCCCGCGGGGACGGGGATGATGATTTTGGAGGCTGCTCGGGAGGAGGTGACCTCGGTGTTCATTGACTGTTCTTGTTTTAGTTATGGTCTTTGAGAGACGTGGACTTGTTTGTTTTACATTTTCTTGTGACATGTTGGACTAGAATTCTAGTACTTATTACTTTATCGAATGTTTCTTGTTGTGTGAAGATTTCAAGTTATGAATTTGAATGATCTATGTTATCAAATATGTGAAGATTGCATTGGAAGTTTGGTATTGATGTATAGATAAATTTGATAATGTATTGGATGTTGTGAAATTTGGTTGTTGTGGATGTGTATTAAAATTGGATTTGGCAGGTTTGGTTTGTGGCAAAACAAATTGTGCTGGTGCAGAGTCAGGATTTGCCGACCGCATATGCGGTCGGGAAGTCGGTCGGGAAAGCCGCCGACCGACTCACCGACCAAACGTAGGTCGGTAATCCCGAGGTCCCGCAGTCCATGGTGGATGACTTTGCCGACCAGGAATTGGTCGGTGAAGTTGGTTGGTAATTCTACCGACCATAATTCGGTTGGTAGACGGTTGGAAATTCGCCGACCACGCCCCTGTTTGGTCGGCCCAAAATTTCGGACCAGCATATTACCGACCGGCATATGCGGTCGGGAAGCCGGTCGGTAATTGCCAAGACGACCCGTGTCAGTAGTTCCCGACCGCATTTTCGGTCGGTATTTGCGTTTTTTCTTGTAGTGGTAGTAGTTATGACAGTATAATGTAGACTGTAGAAATACTTAAAAAAAGATAAAACATAATACCCAAAAATAGAATATATTTAATGCAATGATTACCACCGTTGGAACCAATTATTTGCCAAGGTTGTAGAGGGCGGATTCGGATAGAATGACAAGAAAATGAGCGTTTTTGGCCGTTTTTCCAATTAAATCTCTAATTGACTTGGAGTAGTGAATTTAAGACGAATATGGTTTTAATTAGCAAACAAATTGGACTAATAGATGCCAAAAATTCGAAGCGGACGGATCCGGAAAAAATGATAAGAAAATGGACCTTTTTTTTTTTTTCTTTTGCAATTTTTCCCTCAAAAAACATAAACATAGTCTCAATCACGAGGGTCGATCCAAAAATCCAAACAAATCTTTGATTCATAGGGAATGAGAAACCAACATCACTGTGATACTGTATAATAATGATGAAGAAATGGTTTTAAATAACAGCTAGCAAATCATAGCCCCAGACATGAGATGAGTACCTTTGCATCCTCTTGGATTTCAGGAACAATAAATCGACCACCAATTATATTATGTACTTTGAAGCTGAAAGACCAATTGTAAAAACTGGAAATAACTTTCCCCCCATTTGGTTATGCAATTAGTACCGAGTTGGATGGACTACTGATTCCACGTCAACTGAGCCAAACTGAACCATTGGAGACAGAAATTCAAGCTAGAGAAACTACTGGATTAAAGGTTTAATATTCCACTTCAACTAACTAGCTAAAAAAAAAAATAAAATTGGCCAACCTGAACCATTGGACTGATTCTCCATTTCTTTATTTGCTACAGACTCACAGTGCACGCAGTAAAGTGTACATTTTAAATCATTAATAACTCAAGTTCAGTACAAGTAAAAATTCTAAAAGTTCGATATTTAAAAACTACGCATGATCTAACAAGATATCGCTCGACTATATTTTAACTTGTATAACTATAATAAAACTTTAAGTTAAATTGTGTGTATATATATAGTACCCAAAATTCAAATGGAGCAAATTAAAAAAAAGAAAACACAAAAACGGAAGAAGTATAAATAAAAATTATTAAAAAGTTGATATTTTAAAGTTATCAGTGATTACGAATCCAACAATATCCCACTTAACTATATATTTTTTTTTGTATAAGTTATAAAAAAAAAATTGGATTAAAGCTCAACCATGAACAATACAAAAGTTGTGTGCCACATTTATAAAAACAAATTTAGCATATTAAATGTAGATGGCAATCCTCTACTGCGTGAAAGCACACAAATGCAGAAAATCATGACACAGTACCCAATTGTTAAATACTACTTCATCCCTCCCATTACAAATGTCCTACTTATCATTTTTGGATGTCCCATTATAAATATTTTTTTCTATAAATAGAAATAAGTTTCCCCTACAACAACTATGTGGACCCCATCATATACTCACAAATCAACTCTACATTAATTCTCGTGCCCAACAGTAATAAGACACTTCTAATGGGCCGGAAGGAGTACATAATTTTATTTTTGTAATATTATTAAATAAATTTTAATATATTTACAATATTGTATTTTATAAAATATGATTATATTATTTAATAAATTAAATAAGAACATTATACTATTATTATTTTTGTTATAGGAAATGGACATTTTCTTTTTTATTTTTTATTTGTTTAAGAGTGGAGAAATGGACTACCTATAGTCCGATTTAATGAGACCTGTTTGTTTTTTTTTTTTTTTTTTTGGGTAAGCCACAAGGCCATCAAAGGGGCTACAAGGTTTGTTGGATCTGTATAACCATTTATATCAATATATAAAACATTAATACATTATATATCTAATATATATATATGCCAAGCCAAGTATGAATAGTACTATTATTACTATTCATTAAACAGTAGCATGCCAAACGACGCCGTTTCACTATCGCTATTTGGTTTCTCTCAAATTACGCCATCCATTATTTCTGTCCTCCTTCCCATTCCGCCTTTATCTTCCCCGTCTGAGGACGATTTCGCATTCCGTTCTTGTCGCGGTGAAGTGCGAAGGAGTCACCCAGTTGATGCGGAGGGGGCGTCGTTCCTCTATGCTCGTCGCGCCGCCGGGACCGCCTCGGACTGAAGCCCGATTGATTAGGGATCTTCTACCTACAGATTAGGGATCTTCGGAAGAGAAATCCGGCCTGGCTCGCCACGGTGAAACCCTTATCCCCTCCCTTTAGTTTCCTCATTCTACAGTCCCATCCCCCGCTAACCGCCCGTCGCTCAAAGCCTGGCGCATCCGTGAACTCCGGCCTCCTTCCGTCATCTCCCAGTCACTCTCCTCGCGTAAAAGACGGCGGCGGCAGTCGGCGAAGGTAGGGTTTCGCTCCATGGGATTGCAAGGACGGTCGCTTCTCAGAGCTGATTTCGAGGAATTGTAGAAGAAAAGACCTTGCTTTCATGGTGTCCGCCCTCCTCCTCCACGCCCCCCCCGGGTCCGCTTCTCAGTTCCAGGTATTTTAATTTTTTCCCCGGCAACACTGTTACTGATAGTTGAGAATGTCTTCAATCCAAATCCCACTATTATCGATTCTTCAATTTCTGGTTCACATTGTTTTCCAGAGTTTCCTTGTCGAATTTTTGAAGGTTTGATTCAACAGAAGCAAAAATGGCATCGCTGACGCCGAATTTCAGCAGGTTGGAATGGGAATAGCGACGTCTCCAATGCGGTTCATCACTCCGCAGCTACAACAGCGGAAGCCGCATTCAAGAGGTTTGGATTTGAGCTCGCATCGGAAGGACAGAGATAAAGAGGTTAATGTTCAATTGAACTACTGGAATTCAGTTGTTCTGGAAATTTTCTCCAAATTTGAGGTGGGATTGCATTCATAGTCTGCAAATTTTGTTTGATTTTGTCTTCCAGGTCATTAACTGTTGACAAACAGATGTTGAGTGTGCCCAAGGCAATAGCTTGTAATGATAGTAGGAGAGAAGTCACTGTTTTGCAAAATGTAGCTAGCAAGCAAGTGGATAGAGTTTTCACCTTTGATAGGGTATGGATTCTTCCTTCACTACAACCTTGAATCATAATGGACTATTCTACAAGTTTTGATACGTATAATACTGATATAATTCTTTACAACCTTTAATTTCGGCAATTGTTAGTGAAGTATTTGAGGGCTTCAACTGCACGGTTTTTGATGCCCCAAATCTTCCCCAAGCAGAAGCAATAGCAATATCCTCTTACTTGTGTTGATTTTTGTTGGTATGGTAATTGTCATGATATTTTTTGTAATATGCATATTGCACAAAAGTTTTTGCATGACAAATACGGAAGAGTATTTTAGGTGCTCATTATCTATTGTTTGTTTCATGAACAATTTGTAGATATTGAAATTCCCAAACAGTAAAAAGCATCTACCTACATTGGACTACATTGGAGTGATGTTTGCTTTTTCATTTTGTTAACTGGTGTAGCTGGCGAGCTTTGGAAGTTCAGAAGATTTCAAGCAATGAGGAATCAATAAGCTTACATCAGATCTCAACTAATTTATTAGTTATGTCCATTTTTTGCCTTTAATTGTTGAGTTAAATTCTTACTACTTATTGTTTATTGCTCATATGTACACTCGAGACTAAGTCTGCTATGACCGCTATGGTCCGCTATCCGCTATTGACTACTATGACCCCAGTTGAATCACGCAGTCATCAGCACCACTTCGCTGAAAGTCTATCGCAGGGCACTGAATAACAAAATGTGGGTGACGTAATAAAGATCTTCTGAAAGCGTAAGTTTTACATTAGAGCAACGAAATATTGAAAAGTAGGGAATCCCTTGAGGAGAAACTGAAACAGAACGGTGTTTTGAGTTCTGTTGTACTTGCAGCCAAAAAATATTAGAAAGAGAGACCACTGACAAATTGTAAATAGGTTATTCCATTTATGTTGGACACTCTTAATTTTCTATTTTCACATTTTTTTTCTTTTTCTTTTTCTTTTTTGTATTCATTATTACCTTTTCTTTGACATGTACTAACTAAATGCTACCTACATTTTTAGTCAAATCGAGACATTAGATGATTTTGTTCACGAGGCCATTGAACTAGATGGGGCAGTGAATGGTAGGAGTAATGGCGGGACTTTGCCAACACATTCAAGCAACAAACACAAGGTATGCAACTTGAAAAGTACTTAACATGGTACAGAAGAGCTTTGGCATGTTAGATTCTAGATAGGTTAGTTTACTATTCACAGATTAATCACTTGAAAAAACAACCGTTTGCTTCAACGCAATGTATTGTTTTATTTATGTATAAAGAACCTAGTGGGAATCTAGGTAGAGTACAGGGTTTTGGCTACAACATGCTCTAATGCTTATAGCATGATATGACACCTAACAGGTGGCCTGTTATGAGGCGCTCTTTAATATTACATGAAAAAGAAAATCTTATGCTTGCTGCTCTTGATGAGTTTCATTATATATATTGTCTCTGAAGGTGATTTCTGGTGATGATGATTTTCCCAAACGAGATGTTATTGGAGAAAGAAAAAGAAAGCATGAGCTGCGAGTTTTGGCGAGAACTGGAATTGAATCTGTTGGTGATAGTGTCGAAGTTGAGACTGGGCATCTTTCAAATAAAATATATTTCAAATAATCCATAGATTTTTTGCATATTGTCCTGCATTGCGTTTGCATAAAAGATGCTCAATCCATCTTTGCCAGAAACAGATGGAAATCGCTTCATCACACATGTGGTAAGGGAATTTGTTGTTCTCAATCCTTTTTTCCTTTATATTTATCATTTTTATTGCAGCTTTTACATGATTATTATTTGGTTGAAAATTTATTCAGTTGGAGAAGATAGAGGCTTAACTCGTGCTCGCAATAAGCTGACCAAGAATCCTAGAAAGAAGTATAAGGTAATTTCCTAAAATATTTGAATTTCTCCTGTCCATCAGACAACATACATGCACGCATGACACACCAGTAATGAATTGCAGCTACGCTGTCTTCTATTGGGAGCATCGCCACTTCAGAGATGTTTGTTTGGTACCTTCCCATTATTTTAATTTTATTTTTTTTGGTTCTAGGTTTTGTAGATAAGCTTCACCAACTGAATAATTTATTTGAACTGCCTCATTCATACTTTGTCAAGGGATAAAGTTATATTTTTAACTTTTTTGTTGTGAAAAAGTAGTAATACTTTTTGGTTGTCAAGAAATATATGGTTCAACTTATTAAGACCTCTGTACTTATTGTTCTAATATTTTTTGGAACAATTGCTTCAGGTTCAGATCAGCGCGGCGTAGCGCGCGACCTAAGAGTTCTAGTATACATATATATGGCAGGCGTTGCTATGCGGACAGTCATCGTCTGTACCGTGCGGACATCGCTCTTGAGCCGTTGATAATTTTCATCATCCAACGATTGAGATCATTTTGGAGGAGTAGTTTCGTAATTTTACTTGTTAGGTATTTTATACTCCCTCCGTCCCATTATTACCGTCCCAAAACATTTGGGCACGGTATTTTATGTGGTGTTTATTTAATTTTGAAATAGGGGTAGATTAGTATTTATAGTAGGGGTAAATTAGAGATTAATGTCATGTGATAGTAGTAAGTTTGAAATTTTAATTGATTAATTTATTGATGTGATGTGATAGTTGGGAGTGGAATTTATTGGTGGTTGTGAGTTTGAAATTTTAAATTATTTATTTATTAATGTGATGTGATGGAGTGGTTGGAGTATTACTACATCTGTCTCAATTCAATTGTTACATTACCCTCTGACACGCTTGCCGATAAACATTTTTAACGATTTATAACTTAAATTGTGTATAATAAAAACTTATAAAAAGTTTATTGTCTAAAACTACTAGATTAGACGAATCTAACAAGATCTCACATGACTATATTTTTTCTTACATAACTATGATAAAAATTTGAATCAAAGTTAAACTGTGAATAGTGTCAAAAATTCCAACGTAACATTTATATCGAGACGGAGGAAGTATTAGTTTAATTATTTTTTAAAATAGAAATGTGACAAAGGTATTGGAACGGATCAAAAAGGAAAGTGGGACATATATAATGTGATGGAGGGAGTATAACATATCGCTGAGAAATAATATATGAAGTCGCTGATTACATAGGGTCATGTCGCTGAATTGTGTGGGGCTCGTCGCTGAGATGCGTTTAAAATGCATAGAACTATATCGCTGAAATGTATAAAATTGTGCCGCTGAAATGAATACAATAATGTCACTGACTTGCATATCCCATGTCACTGAATTAGTATTGGCCATGTCGCTGAATTGTGTAAACTCCGTCGCTGAGATGCGTTTAAAATCGCAATGAACTTTAAACGGCTCTAACTTCAAAACGTCGCTGAGATGAACAAAATAATGTCGCTGAACTGCATTTGCACCATCGTTGAATTGTATACGTCATGTCGCTGAATTATATATCTTACATAAAATTACGAAACTAATCCTATAAATGATCTCAACCGTTGGATGATGAAAATTATCAACGGCTGTGGACGGAGTCCGCACATCCGCACCTCCATTTATCCGCATCATAACCTTGCCCTATCTATATATACTAGTATTACTCCCGCCCAATGGGCGGAAATATGGACAATGTGAATAAAAATATCTAATTTAACAAATAAAATTGTTCAATTTTATTATGTCGATCACATTCCCCAACTCCTTAAATCATTTTAAGCATTACATGAGTACATGAAAAAGCAATTGACCAATTGACATATTTATATATTACTACAATTTGGTACCTTAAAAAATACTACGGCTCTAATGTACTACAAAAAATTTTGTACTACAAAAAATAGTTGAAAGGACAAAAAAAATAAAATAAAAGAGCAAATATAAAAGATTTTCTACTCACGAATCTAGGGTCATACATTGACACAGAAAAGTACGTGAAATCACATTGCACTCAATACTTGATTATTGATATTAATTCACCTTAAAGCGTTGAGAAATTAGAAATTTTATAAAGATGTAGATGTTTCTAAATTAAAGTAGAAAAATATAAAATTACTCTTGTGAATAAATCCATTGACAAATTAAAATGACTATTATTTCATCAACTTATTGTTGTATTGCAATTTATATTAATGAATATAATACTCCAATCTATAAAGTACTTATTAATAATTTATCATATATTCCTTAACTATAATTTCAATTCGTAAAGAGCTGTTTAAGAATAATAACAGATATTGAAAATATATTTAAAGAATAAATATAATATCAACACATAAAGCTTTTTTTATCGCAAAAAAACACAAAGTTTTTGCTATATATTTTATTTGGTAGTATTCTTTATCTATAATAATTAATGAAATTAAATTATCTTATGTGAATTTCGCTCAAATTTGGTTCTCCAATATTTTGAAAGTGCATTATGTTTTTATATAATTCCCTCATTTTTTATATTGAAAATGATTGACTTTTTTCTATTGTTTATTATCCAACTTTAACTAATGCTTATACAACATTTATAGAAGAAAAAACATAGTGATGTAGGATCTTGTCAGAGTCGTCTCATCATCTACTTTTAAAATATTAAATTTTTTGAATTTTTAGTTGTACACATTTTGAGTTATTGATGAGTTATTTATTATTAGAATTGTGAACTGGATTGCCTGCAGATTGTGAATATTTAGAAAATAGGTAGGTTACTGTTCATAAGGGGATTTGTGTGAGAGATAATTGGTAGGTTACTGTTGATAATGGATATTATTTTTATATATAGTGTTAATACTGTGTTATGACAACTTAACCTTGTACTTTTCATTGAGATGTTTCTCAGGTGTTGGCACATCAGGCTGACGACGACAGTTAACTCTGCTGGTAGTTATGACTTTTGTATTCTTTATATAAGTGCAGAGTCTATAATCTAAATGTAGATTTTCATTGAGCGATTTTTACTTGTATTCATTCTGAGAGATTACAGAGCGAAAGTTTTGAGAGAGTCTTGTACATGTTCTTCAAGATTTCATAGTGTGAGATATTTGAGAAGAACAAGATTAGATTGAGATTACACTGGAATATCTGGAGATATTGTGATCTTCAATATTCAAGAAAGTTCTGGAGGAATTCATGCGATCAAAGAAGAAAGCCAAGGTGAACGACAGACAGCGCTGGTGCCTTTGAAGATTACATTCTAGGGTGTGTTCCCTACAGGTGTGTTGAGGGGGAGTCTCAACGACGTCTGATCAGCTAGATCGTATCATCTAGTGGTAGAGTTTGGATTCTGGTGTTAAGCTTTGTGTAGCGTGTTTGTGTTTTGGTTTTTCTGTCTAGTGAAGGTCGCCTGGATTGGTATCCCCAAGACGTAGGTCGGAAGGACCGAACTGGGTTATCAAATTACTGTGTTCTTTATCGCTTTCGTATATCGTAGTTAGAACATCGTAATAACATCCATAACAGAATCTTGAATCACAAAGGGACCTACAAATTGGTATCAGAGCGAGTTCTCTAACGTAACTGAGAAAATCCATTCATTCAAGATTCAAGAAACATGAGTCGAGAAGGAGCGTCTAACACTCGTCCGCCATTGTTTGACGGAAATGACTATGCCTATTGGAAAGCCAGGATGCGCAATTATCTGTTGGCACAAGGAGATGGTGTTTGGGATTCAGTCTTGGAGCCATGGATTCATCCAACAAGAACTGTTCGAACTGGAGAAGGAGAAACAGCCACAACAACAATTCGACCCGCGACAAATGCCGAGCTCACACAGGCCGAGAGGACTGCAAGATCAGCGAATTATACAGCTCTCAACGCGATTAGTGGTGCCATGGACGAAGTGCAATTTAGGATGATCGCCAATTGCACATCTGCTTATGAGGCTTGGAACTTTTTGGAGACTCAACACGAAGGTTCTGAAGATGTCAAGACAACGCGTCTACAACGGATTGAATCGATCTTTGACAGTTTGAGGATGACGAACGATGAGGATATCACTTCATACTTTGGGAGATTTCAAGACATTGTTAATCAAGCAACAGCTCTTGGAATGACCTTTGAATCATCTAAGCTCATGAGGAAGTTTCTTAGAACTGTGTCTAAGAAGTATTCTGCGAAGGTGGCAGCCCTTGAAGAAGTGGAGAAAATCAAGACCATGTCATTGAGAGAATTAGTCGGCATTCTTCAAACATACGAGATCAATCACTTAGCTACTGAAAAATCAAGCAAGAACATTGCATTCAAAGCTGAGGAAGAGCCTGCTGAAAGTTTTGAAGAAGAGGTTTCTTTGCTCTCCAAGAGAATCGGAAAAATGCTTCAGAATAAGCATTTCAAGAAATTTCAAAAGAAGAACAGATGTTCTGACAACCCGGTAACAACCGAGAAGCAGAACAACAAATTTGAGAAGAAAACTGATGGGAAATTCAGGAGGCCAAAGAAGGATAGAGATGATGATAGATCTGAGAAATCCTCAGAGATTATATGTTTCGAATGTAATGGGAGAGGCCATGTCAGAAAGGAGTGCCCTACTGCCAAGAAAAGGAGAGGAAAGGCATTTCAAGCTACACTAAGTGACAATGATTCAGAAGATGAACCTGAGGAAGAACAATGATGAAGAAGATGTAGTTGCCTTTGTTACGAGAGAAGCTAGTCCAGATCCCTTGGAAGGTAATCCTGAGTCAATAAAGTTAATTGCTGATATTTCATCTATTGTTTCAGGTGAATCAGGTAGTCTTTATGCCGAGCTTGTTGAAATTTATGAAGAACTTAAAGAGGAATATGAAGAAGCTGTACAGGAGAATGAACAGTTGTCGAAACAACTCACTGACATCCGTCTGACTCTGGATAAAGCAGAAGCTGAAAAGATTAAGGCTATTGATGATCTAAAAGTTCTTAAGGGAAAGTACGATGAAGTGAAGCTTCAGATTACTACTGTGACTAAAGAGAAGGAATCATTTAGAGAGGAATCTATAAAATTGAAAATTAGAGTTGCTGATCTAGAGAAGATGACCAAAGGGAAAGGTAAACTTGATGAAGTTCTGTCTATTGGAAAAAGCTACAGAGACATGACTGGTATTGGGTACAAGAATCAAGCATCTACTGGAAAAAGACTATTTGTTAGTGGTGGAAATCTGAATGCTGAAGAAAGTTCACTGACACATCAGAATGTTCCTACATCACCCAAACGACGAAGAGACTGTCTCTATTGCAACTTACCTGGTCATACAGCTGAAACGTGCATGAGGATAGTTCGTGATCTTATGAACGGACGTCCAGTAGTTTGGCCTCATGAAGACCTAAAGAAGAAGATTCGAATTCAGATGGAATGGGTGCCAAAAAGGAAGGAAAGTAATTGCTTTGTTGTTCTATCATCGCAACAACAACCACGTTCCAGAAAGTGGTACTTTGATTCAGGCTGTTCTAGACACATGACAGGTAGTAAGGAGATCCTCAATAACTTTACAGACAAAGACTGTGGAGATGTAGTCTTTGGTGATGGTGCTAGAAGCAAAATCACTGGTTACGGTAATGTAAAGGATGGTGAACTTTCTAAACTTTCTAGAGTTTATCATGTTGAAGGGCTTACTACTAATCTCATTTCAATTAGTCAATTGTGTGATGAAGATTCTCTTGTTATTTTTAATAAATTTCTTTGTCAAGTATTTGATCACAGGAGAAACAATATCATGACTGGTAAACGTTCTAAGAACAATTGCTATACCTTGGAAGCTAATCTAGATCAGGCACTTGTAAGCATAGATGACCTCACAAATTTATGGCACAAGAAGCTTGGACATCTCAACTATCAATCATTGTACAAGCTAAGTTGTTCAACCGCTGTCAGAGGTCTGCCTAAACTACACAACAACAAAGATCTTACATGTGTGGACTGTTCAAAAGGAAAGCAAACCCGAGCTCAACATAAGAAGACTGATGGAGTCTCTATAGATCATTGCTTAGAACTGATTCATATGGATCTTATGGGTCCAACAGAAACTGAGAGCCTAAATGGCAAAAGGTATGTTTTAGTTTGTGTTGATGATTTTTCGAGATTCACTTGGGTATGTTTTCTCAGGAGCAAAGATGAAGCCTTCCAACACTTTGAAAAGCTAAGCCTGAAGTTGATGAATGAAAAGCAAACTAAAATTCAAAGGATTCGTTCTGATCATGGACGTGAGTTTGAGAATCAGGAGTTTGAACTTTTCTGCAACAACCATGGAATATTTCATGAGTACTCTGCCCCAAAGACACCTCAACAGAATGGGATTGCTGAAAGGAAGAATAGGACACTTCAAGAGATGGCACGTTCAATGCTACATGCTACTACACTTGGAAAATCCTTTTGGGCCGAAGCAATTCATACAGCTTGCCACATCATCAATCGTGTGTTGTTGAGACCTTATACTAACAACACTCCATATCAAATCTGGAATGGTAAAACTCCTACTGTTAAATACTTTCATATTTTTGGATGTAAATGTTTTGTCTACAGGGATAGAGAGCAAATTAAGAAGTTTGATGCTAGAGCTGAAGAAGGATGGTTTTTGGGTTACTCCAATAACTCAAGAGCTTATCGAGTTTATCTGATTCAATCCCGAAAGGTTATTGAAACAGTAAATGTCCTTTTTGAGGATAAATATTGTTTACCTAGAGGATATGATGATGATACAGCCCCAAGCGTTGATACTCCATTAGATATTCCTGATGTTGGTACATCCAGTCAACAACAGTCAGAAGGAATAGTCATTAATGATGATGGAGAAGATGATCATGAAGATAATACAGAGGATGATGATTCAAGTTCTAAAGCTGATGTTTCTGATAAGAGAAGAGGTCCAAGGACTCTAAAGCATCACTCACAACAAGACATTATAGGTGATCCAAGTGCTCAACACCTAACTCGAAGCAAGAAGGTCAATTACAGAGAATTGGCAGGACTAAATTGCTTCATATCTAGAGTGGAACCTAAGAATGTATCCGAAGCTCTACAAGATGAATATTGGATAGCAGCCATGCAGGATGAGTTGATCCAGTTTGAAAGAAACGATGTTTGGGAATTGGTTGAACAACCGAAGAACATCAATGTTATTGGCACGAAATGGGTCTTTAGGAATAAAACTGATGAGCAAGGCAACATTATAAGGAATAAAGCTCGCCTAGTTGCTCAAGGTTTTACACAGATAGAAGGTCTGGATTATGGTGAAACGTTTGCACCTGTTGCAAGGATGGAAGCTGTTCGAATTTTGTTAGCATTTGCATGCTCTATGGATTTCAAGTTGTATCAACTGGATATCAAGACAGCTTTCTTAAATGGGAAGATCAAAGAGGAGATATTTGTGGCACAACCTGCTGGTTTCGAAGATCCTACTAGACCGAATCATGTCTATCGAGTGAAAGGTGCACTTTATGGACTTAAGCAAGCTCCAAGAGCTTGGTATGATCGATTGTCCTCCTTTCTTATTTGCAATGGTTACAAAAGAGGAGAAGCTGATAAGACGATGTTTGTGAAGCATGAGAACAACCACTTCATAATTGCACAGGTATATGTTGATGATATAATTTTTGGATCGACGTCAGAACATCTCAGAAACAACTTTGTTCAAGCTATGCAATCAGAGTTCGAGATGAGCATGATGGGAGAGTTGACTTACTTTTTAGGACTTCAAGTGAAACAAATGAAAGATGGAATGTTTCTTAGTCAAGAAAAATATGCTCGGAATATGCTAAAGAGATTCAAGTTAGAAGACAGCAAGATTGCTAGAACTCCTCAAGGTCAACAACAGAAACTTTCAAAGGATGATCAAGGAGCAAGTGTAGATCAGAAGCTATATAGAAGTATGATTGGAAGTTTACTCTACTTAACAGCTACTAGACCCGACATTTCCTTTAGCACTGGAGTTTGTGCTAGATTTCAAGCAAATCCTAAGGAAGTGCATTTGAAAGCTGTTAAACGCATCATGAGATATGTGAAAGGAACTATTGGATTAGGGATTTGGTTCTCTAAAAGATCAAGTTTGGATTTGATAGGGTTCACTGATTCGGATTGGGCTGGCTGTTGTGATGACAGAAGGTCAACAACGGGAGGATGTTTCTATTTAGGAAATAATCTTGTATGTTGGTTTTCTAGAAAGCAGAACATAGTTGCACTTTCTACAGCGGAAGCAGAGTATATTGCTGCAACATGCTGCTGCTCACAATTGATGTGGATGAAACAAGTCTTGTGTGATTATGGGATCAAGAAGGATGATTTCAAGGTGTATTGCGACAATACAAGTGCAATTAACATTTCAAAGAACCCTGTTCTACATAGTCGCAGCAAACATATTGATATAAGGTATCATTTTATAAGAGATTTGATTGAAGAGGGTGTGTGCAACATTGAACATATTGGGACGTTGGAACAACGGGCTGACATCCTTACTAAAGCACTCGACGGTGAAAGGTTTGAAACACTTAGATCTACTATGGGCCTTTGCTATTCTAGTTAAATCTGATCAATGTCTATGTTTATTTTTACATTTTACACTTGATCTAGTCCATGAGTTTTGTAGGCCCAATTCATTTTGGATAAAGTTTTCGCAACCGTCGTCCTTGGGGTCATGATGACTGCAAACCGACGCCTCAGTCACGTCGCACGTCAGGGAGAAACCGCCTTTCGCCTCTTCATCTTCATTTTCTCTCTTTAAATCGATAGCTTGTGTTTTCTGTTTCACTACATTTCATTTTTCAGTTTGAGTGTTCAAAGTATACAAAGTGATGGCGTCTTCTTCCTCCACAAATAACCCCGAAAAGGTTTCCGATCAAGTCCCAACTAGTTCGGAACCTCCAATTACTTCTGAGACCCAAAATCCCTCAGAAAATTTTGTTGAGGATCAAAATGCCATGCCTGAAAACCCTACTCAAACCTCCACAGAAGCTACCGAAGCCCAACTCGCCGAGTTTGCTGAAAATGCTGAACCTATCATCACTATGTATCCTACCCCTCCTCCTAGTCCAGTGCAAAATCCTCCTCAGGATCCTACTTCAAACCCTACTGGCAAATCCACTGAAAAACCCACTGAAGCTAATCCAAATCCTACCGATGTTGAAGCCGAACATGTCCAGGAAGAAGAAGAAGACCATATTCTGCCCCATGATGAACCAGAGGTTCCAGAACAAGCTGATGTTGGAACAGAGGTTCGACAACCTACTACTAGGTCTTCTCAGAGAAAGAAGCGGAGCACCTCTACCAGTGATGTTGGTACACCTGCAAAACGACCAAGGACCCAGAGGACTCCAGAGAAAACAAAGCGAGATTTACAGTCACAACGAGCGTTCAACATGACATATTTCACCAAGGAAATGATGCTGTTCGAAACCAAAGACCTTGTTAACAGGAAGTTCATCCCAGAGGAGACTTTTGTCCATTCTTCGTACACGGACCTTGGGTTCGTTGAGTTTCTTGAAGAAAGACATTTACTGAAATGGTCAAGGGTGTTTAAAGCTTACTCTCCAACGCTGGTCAGAGAGTTCTACGCCAATTTACATCCTGAAGTTCTCAACAAAAAGTCTCAGTGGTTTGGTAAGATCTACATTATAGGCAAGTTTATTGATTTAACTCCTGGTGTTATCAATGCGTTGTTAGAACTTGCACCAAACGACGATCTTGGTGATCCATTGGAGTATTTGCCTCATTCGCCTGCCGACATAGCCTACACCATTTCAAATCAGAGGGCTTTTGACTTTGGCCGGAAGAAGTGCAGTGTTTCTGATATGACCATGAAATTTCACTGCTTGTTCTATTTGTGTCGTGCAAACATCCTGCCAACATCCAACGCCTCACAGCCTTCATTGGAAATGGGTAAACTTTTGTTTTGTATTGATTCTGGAATAGAACTTATGAATTTTGGTCTTCTGGTTTTGAAGCGTATGCTAGGTTTTACTCGTGATCTAATCACAAAGACTGCTAGTCTACCATACCCTGGCCTTATCACATTGTTACTGCATCAAAATGGCATTAAGACAAAGAAGGATGACCTGATCAAGATAAATGCACATTCCCCTTCCAATGAGCTTTGTGACAAGCATAATGACTTCAAGGAAGGACCACCACCGTCTGGCACTGATCTCATTTTGCAGATCAAATCTGAGTTGCTTGCCCTTAGTGACAAGCAGACAAAGATCAGTCAGGAAGCTATTGCCACTAAGCGCAAGATTGCACAGATTATAAGTATGCTTCCAGGTTCTCTGTCCCCAACCCGCAAGGCCTCTTCAAGTGGAGCTCGTTCTGAAGAGCAGAATCCATTTGCTGATGAGGAAGAGGATTCTTCAGATGGAGTAGTTTGATCCATCAAGGGGGAGAAACAGGTGTGGTGGGGTGTCTATTTTGGTGGAGGGTCATCTCAATGTGGTATGGTTGTTGGTACATTTGGGTAACACTTTTCTGACTCTGACTAAACTTTTTAATGTTTTTGGTGATTGTCTGATGACTGATGGATGTTTAAACTTTGTGCTGATGACTGATAATGGCCAGAAATAACCATTATTTTCAATCCATTTCCGTGTCTTAAACGGGCATTTGATCGCATTCCGGTCTTACATTAAGTAAGAAAGCAGTTGAATTGGACTGATTTATGCATAATTGTAAAAATAATAAGCTGGTGTGAAAAAGGCATAAATATGTAATTTTATTACATATTTATGTTAGAAAAATCCAAAAACATGAGAAAAAGAAAAGAAAAGAAAAAGGAATGAAAAAGATGGGAAAAAGATAGAAAAGCCCACAAAAAGAATATTTTCGGCCCATCTGGCCCAATCCAGCAGGCCCAGGAAGACCTTTGTCGCGGAAGCCCCTTGGCGCGATGCAGTGTTCCGCGACAAAGGCATGTTCCGCGACCAAGTGGCCCAAATGAAGAAGAGACCAGCCAAGCCCCTTGGCGCGATGACCTTTGTCGCGATGGCATGCTCCGCGACAAAGGCATGTTCCGCGACCAAGATGCACAAATAGAGACACAAGACCCAGTCGAGAAGCCTTGCCACATGCAGTGTGTTCCGCGACCAACTTGATGCTCCGAGACAAAGCTGTGATGTGTGTGATGTCTTAAGACACAATGGGCTAGAATCAAGGCCCATGGGCTTAGGGTTACACTTCTATAAATATGAGGTGTCTCCCATGAGCTAAGGGTTGGCCAGTAGAGAGATTGAAATTGTTGTAGAGCTCTTGCAGGCAAGCTTAGGAGTTCTTCCTTAGGTAGAGTAGTTTAGGTTTATTTTCATGTATTATTTAATTTTTGCTCTTAGTTTAGCTTAGTTTAGTATTTTTACTGTTCACAGTTGCTTAGATAGCCATTTTTACACCATGTTTTGGTTTCTAAACTCTTGTTTTAGGGTTTGTAATACCCAAATCATGGGTATTAACAATACCTCTTCAATAATATGGGAAAACATTCATCATTTGTGTCCCAAATCATGAAATGGGTCTCACACCCCATGGATTTATGCTTTCTTTTTCATTTTGGGGTCATTTGACCCCCATTTTGTTGTTTTTATGTTTACTGTTGGCATATTATGGATAATGTTGTGTGGATGTGTGATCAAACCCTAGATTAGGACTCCTGCTTTATTTCAATATTCTGCCCATCCTTGTTATTTTTGTTTAAGCATGTTCTTCTTTGTTTTGAATGTTTCTTGCTTATTTTTAGCTTAGAATAGCTTTTTGATCTGAAATAGGGTGAGATCACGCTGTTTGCATGCCACTGTTCATTTCTGCTTTTTCTGACTTTTGTCCTGAACCACCTTGGGCGCCAACCGCCTTCTGGCGCGGAACCACGTTCCGCGACAAAATGGCTGTTCCGCGACCAAGGTGTTTCAAGACACTTGTCTCCATAATTTAAAACCCTTTGTCGCGGAATACCTTGTCGCGGAACCACGTTCCGCGACAAAACTGTCCATGCATAGCGACAAAGGAGCCAAACTCTTGCATTTTGTCTTCATGGCTTTTTGTCGCGGAATCATCTTGTCGCGGAGCCACGTTCCGCGACAAAATCCCATTCTGAGACAGAAAAATTATGCCATGTTCCTTGATCTTTGAACACTTTGTCGCGGGACACCTTGTCGCGGAACCACGTTCCGCGACAAAATTTCCATGCATAGCGACAAAGGTTCAAATGCTTTAGGAATTTTCTGAAAACACTTTGTCGCGATGTCACCCTTGTCGCGGAACCACGTTCCGCGACAAAATCTTGCATAGCGACAAAGAGGCGTTATGCTGCCAAAAATTCTAAAAACTTGTCGGGATGTCCATGTTGCGGATCTCGGTCCGCGACAAAATTTATGATATCGCGACAAGGGTTCCTCTCCCTCTATTTAATCTCAAACAACCTTCATTCTCTTCCTATTTTATATTGCAACACTCACATCATAACCCCACGGGTTAGGATGTAACATTCTGGAATTGCAATATAGGGTGTTATGCTGCCCAAATTTTGATTCTCCATTTGCATCACTTAACTGATTGAACCCTTGACTCATTAATGATTAAAGATTGAGATTAGCAATAATCAAATTTCAATAATCATCATGACTACAGGACCTTTGTTCAATTGCCATTAAAACACTCTTGTATAAACAAAATCTTGATGGCTTAAACAGATAATCTGGACTGTAATTAATTATGGTAGGAAGGATTATTTAAGACCATCACATGTGGACCCAATCCACAACCTTGCATGAGAAACCAATGTCTCTCATACAAGGGATCTTCTTTTGTTTATTATTTATTTTGTCTTTGTGTGTTTTGTGGAACCATTAGTAAAGAATACATCAGACTAATGTTGGCGGGCATTCCCTCATGGATAGCTAGCTCGTATTCTGGGTATTAATTACTAATTGTTATTTTGCATGGTCTGGATGGCTGTCAGTGGAAGCCTTGGCGGTTCGCCCATCCGGGGTTATAATAGCTGCTCGGCTGACTCCCATCCAGATACAGTTTCATTTCTCTTATCTTAATTTCCAAACCCGAATTCCAATCCGTACTGGGAGTCAGTTGGCATCAGTCAATGCCAACTGATGATCATTATAGAAGGGAAGCATGTGGGTTTTTATCCGAATTCACAGACGTGGAGGCCCAACTGGTGTTGACACCACCATTATAGGGTCTAAGCAGTCTAAATTCGCTCCATCCGAGTGATCGGGAAATTGGACAGTAGATGTTTACAGTCCACCTGATTATTCTGCCATTACTTTGGTCCCTTGACCACTTCATGTCTGTGTTTCACCTTCTGTCTAGACCCGCATTTATATTTTGGGTCAATTAATTTTACACTTCCATATATCTTTATGCATGATAATATTATATACTATTGTGGTCTGTACTTATTTTGGGATCCTTCCCTTGGACAATAGAAGTCTAGATCTTAAACAGATATTGCTTTATAAATTTCCAACAAAAACCTCTTTATAAAATTCGGATCTGAGTAAGGGATAAATTCTTCAGTTATGACTAATTCATATTCTGTCAAGGGTTGTATTTTGGGAAATTAGAAGCAGATTCAGCGATTAGGTCTCGCCTAGACTGAAAGGGTCTGTGTTTTAACTGAGAGTCTAGTACCTGACAGGGAATGATTTTCAAATCCATTATTTTCCAAAAATTGCTGGTTGATGGAAATGTAAGATTAAGTGCTACACCGAGATGGGGTCCACTTGGATTCAAATACAGTGTAGTAAATGATCTCAGAGGAACATCATCCAGGCCTTGGTTATTTTCCAAGATAGGGTTGAGTTTTCTTTCAACTGCTATCCTCTTCTGCCAAAGCCTACTTTTGAGTCCTGAGTGAGTGCATCCGGAACAAACTAATTTATTAGTTCGTTTCATTAGTTTGTATCTCATAATCACCCGGAAGGAAGTGAACACACTAGTGGTTCACTGAGAGCCGGGAATTCTTGATCCATACTCCTTCATCCTGATGGGGAGCTGTCTTTTACTACCAGGGTCAGATTTTCAAAACCTCCGAGTAATAGGTTTTAAATGCTTTCTTTACCGCTTTCTTTTAACCGCTTTCATTAGAGGTCACTCGGTTGTATTGAGAGTTGTGTAACTGCTACTAGGATTGACAGTTAAGGGATAGTTTAGGGCTTAATTCAAACCTTTGGGTGTGACATGGGAGAATGATAGTAGTACTTGACACTTCAATAAATGATTTGTCAGGTGTTGCTTTTCCACCACAGATGAAGTAACACACCCAGGCCAGGGCAGTTACAAATCTGTGGTATCTTAGAATTTGCGGTCTTAAGAACATGTAAACTCATATTGCAAGTACCTGTCTGTTAAAGGGAAAGCATTATTGAGAGCATGAGAATCAGCTATCTGATAGAATTATCCCAAACAAAGATCTGCGTATAAAAATGGAAGTTAATATTGCTGTATCTCACTCTTGTCCAATTTTCATTCTTTTCTTCCTGTCCCTTCTGTCTACATTGTGATTCAACTTCACGGTTGGCACAATGAACCTTTTCCCTGCTTTCGTAGATAATGTTTACTGCATTCCTAGAATAATTTTTACCCGCTTTCTAGAATAGATTTATTTGCTTTGTAGATTAATTTAACTGCTTTCGAGATCTAATTTAAATTCATGTCAGTAGATATTAATCATCTTTCAAACCTATTGAGCAATACGAATGGAAAATCTAGTAAAACGACGTGGGACCTGCTTCTATCGCACATCCTCCAGTGAACGATCCGGTCTTACTATAAATTACTGCAATTTTTGACACCGTGCGCTTTCGGGGGCACAGTTTCTTAAACACGAGCAATAAAAACATGACTACTTATAAATATATCCCTAATCAAAACCCCACCATCATAAATTGATTTCATTAAATAAAACCTAAACCAGGACCATGATTTTTCGGAAAATACTCATGTAGTGGGAACCAGTCAAAAGTTTCATGGCAGGAAATCTTATGGCAAGAATTGATGAGAAGTATCATGGCATATTTGCCGGGGATCCTCAGTGTGACAGGCTGAAGGTCAACCTATCCCGGCTATGCCATGAGATTTGTCAACATTTCATGACAGAGAGGACCACAACGCCATTTGAAACCAAAGCACCACACTTGAGTAATAAAAAGACTAATAATCTTGATGTATCCCTAAACCCTTTCCCATGAATCATAACTCTTTTCATGTAATAAATCTAATCTGGTATATTTTAACAAAAGCTCGTGTTAATGAAACTTGTCAAAAGTTTCATGCCGCCGTTTCCGGGGAGGATGCAGCGCCGTTTTATTTAGAGAATTACATTCCTCATTGCTCCTAGATTAGCCTATACATATAATTATAAATATTCACCTTCAGAACCACTTCTAACCTGGGGATTGTACAGGTACTGTCATTATTGAAGCCGTTGTTCTATGCAAAGGAGGAAGCAGACGCCAGCCGAGATCCCGTTTAATTTAGAAATAGAAAAGACAGCTCGACGTCTTAGGGCGGAGACTAAACGAAGAAGGGAACGGGAACGACAGGCATTACTTTCGCCAAGCACCAGCAGCGATATTTCCGAAATGGCAAACCCTGACATCCCACCAATCATTCAACCCAATCCCCCACTTCACAACATTGAGGAAGACCCCGAAGATGCTGATCATGATGATTTGGATGATCCCCCTCCCCAGATCATACAAGGAGGTGGGAATCCTCCAAACATGGAGCAGCAGCACTTCGAGGCACCCCCTCCCAACCCGAACCAAAACCCACCAAACAACCAAAACCAACCAAATCAGCAAAATTTCCCAAACCAACAGAATCAGCAATACCATAACCCCCATCAGAATCCCCCGAACCCGAATGATTTCAATGATCCGAGGAACTACTTCATGCCTCAGAACTACTACCCACAGCAGTACCAAGGCGGGCCTGAGAACAATCATCAAGCAGCAGCTGCTGCTGATTACATGCAGCCGATTTTAGAGCCATATCTGAACATTCCTGGACAAGCTCCATTCCTGGCCAGGAACTTCGAACTGAAACCGGCCCTAATCAATCTAGTCCAGAGCAACCAGTTTGCCGGAGCAAGTCATGAAGATCCCCATGATCACCTGCAAACCTTCCTAGAATTGTGTGACACGATCAAGAATCGTGATGTACCCGCAAACACTATTCGACTAATGCTATTCCCCTTCTCTCTGACAAGCGGAGCACGAACATGGTACAAGTCACTGCCCGTAAATCAGAAGTCTACATGGGAAGATGTGATCAGAAACTTCCTAGCAAAATACTTCCCGGAGTCCAAGGTGGATGAATGCCGCTCCAAAATTGCGGAATTCAAGATGAAACCAGACGAGTCCCTGTATGATGCAAAGGAAAGATTCTTCAACCTACTCAGAAAGTGTCCTCAACATGGCTTCCATGACTGGGAGAGATTAAGAAAGTTCTACAGTGGTCTGACTCCAGCATGGAAATCCATGCTTGATGCTGCTGGTGGTCAACATTTGCTCTACATACCTATGGACCAAGCCTGGGCAAAGATTGAAGCCATGAGTGTCAACCGTTCTGTCCTGACTGATGATGGTAATCTCACTCCCCCTCGTAGTTTATGTGCTGTAGGTACAGTGGAGAAGTCAGACATTGAAAAACTTCAAGAGCAAGTGGCAGCGTTGTCTGTAAATCAAGGAGTTGGAAGTTCTGCGCAGGGACAGCAAACTGATGTGATCTGTGGACTGTGTCAAGGCGCTCATGCAACTGACACATGCGAGCAAGTCACAGCTGAGAGCTGTAACTATGCAGGAGCCTTTCCAAATAGACACCCGAATTTGTCTTATTCAAACAACAACGCCTTGAATTCACATCTCTTGAATAAGCCACAACAGCAGTTCAACCCTCAGCAGAATCAGGGATTCAATCAGAACAGGGGCCAACATTTTCAGAATCCAGGTTTCCAACCTCAGATCCAGCAGAGGCCGCCTCAGAATTTCCAGAACTTTCAGCCCAATCAGAGTTTCCAGCCTCAGTTTGTCCCAAACCAAGGCCAGTGGAATCAGAATCAGCATCAAAATCAGAATCAGAATCAAAAGCCCCCTTCAAGACTTGAGAATCTGATGACTGATTTCATCACTAGTCAGAAAGAGATCAACAATCAACTGCAGGCCTCCATCAGAAATGTGGAGACCCAAGTTACACAGATGGCTAATGAGATGCAGAAAAGGGACAAAGGAACATTGCCTAGTACTGCGGAAAAGAACCCGCAATGCAAGGCAATAACCTTGAAATCTGGAAGAGTACTAGCTGGACCAAAAGGAGCAGCTACTGGAGCGGAATTTGAAGGAGATGATATTGTTGACAATGCTGGTAAGGAAGCTGATAATGGGAACGAAGCGCAAAAAGAGACAGCCGAATTGCAGACTGAAGCTGCGCCTGAAACGGCTGAAACAGATAAGGGTACAGGTGAAGGTACAACTTCCTTCCCTTCACCACCAAAAATTGCTAATAACAAGTACATGCCCAGGATTCCTTATCCTGCGCAGCTTAAAAATAAAGAACATGATCTTAAATTCAAGAAATTTCTACAACGATTAAAGTCTGTAGAGATAACCATTCCTCTCACAGAAATGATTTTCTAAATGCCCATCTATGCTAAGTTCTTGAAAGAATTGATTTCAGGAAAAAGGCAGGTTGAGCAGGAAGAGGTAATTATTCTCAACAGCACATGCAGTGCCATCGTTCAGAGGAGAATGCCTGAAAAGAAAGAGGACCCCGGATGTTGCACACTTCCAGTACAATTCGGAAAGGCCAAAGTGAGTATGGGGCTTTGTGATTTAGGATCAAGCATCAATGTGATGCCACTAGCTATGGCTGTTCGCCTTAAGCTTGGAGAAATCCAACCGGTCAAGATGAGACTGCAACTTGCAGACAGATCGATCACTCAGCCCGTAGGAATCCTTAAGGATGTTGTGGTCAAAACCGGGCAGGTTCTTTTCCCGGTCGACTTCATCATCCTCGACATTGAAGAAGATTCTGAAATGCCGCTTATCCTTGGACGCCCATTTCTAGCCACTGGTGGTGCACTGATTGACGCCAAATCCGGAAAAGTCACCTTAAGGGTCGATGGCGAGGAGATCATCTTTGATATGGAGAAATTGCAGAAATTTCCGAATGACAGTTCTTGTTTTTCATTTGAAAATGTAATAGTTAGGGAAGAGCCAGACTCTGAACTTGATTGTGAAATGATGCTGGATGAACCATCAAAGCAGGTACTGAAGCCTGCTGGCGTGGAGCACAAAGGATGCAAAGCCGTTCACATTGCCGATCCCGAAACTGGGGATCTGGAGGAGTTTGACGGCATCGAATTCCATGATGACGCCAACCAAGAGGAAGAAGAGGATCCTGTACTGATGCAGGATCCCGAAGGTAAATCTGTTCTCCCACTACCCATTTCTCGCAAACTACTCCCTTCCGTTGAATGTCCACCAGAGCTTGAACTTAAAACACTACCCGATCATCTCAAGTACGCATTTCTCGCAGAACATAAAAAGTTACCCGTGATTGTTTCGGCTAAGCTCTCCCAAGAGCAAGAAAATGCTCTGGTGGTTATTCTTAAGAAACATGTACATGCAATAGGTTGGACCATTTCTGATATAAAAGGAATAAGCCCGTCTATTTGCATGCACAGGATTCTAATGGAAGAAGAGTTTAAACCCTCCCGTCAACCTCAGAGGCGATTGAACCCCCTTATGCAGGAAGTGGTAAGGAAAGAAGTTATCAAGCTCTTAGATGCTGGTATAATCTATCCTATCTCTGATAGCAAATGGGTTAGCCCGGTGCAGGTCGTACCCAAACGAGGAGGGATGTGCATAACCAAGAATGAGCAAGGAGAAGAGGTTGCAACCAGGCCAGTGACCGGATGGAGAGTTTGTATCGATTACCGGAAGCTGAATGAGGCCACACGCAAGGACCATTTTCCATTGCCATTCATTGATCAGATGCTTGAGAGGTTGGCAGGGAGAGAGTTTTATTGCTTTTTGGATGGTTATTCTGGTTATAATCAGATTGTTATTTCCAGTGAGGACCATGAGAAAACCACTTTTACTTGCCCGTACGGCACTTTTGCCTATCGACGGATGCCTTTTGGTTTGTGCAATGCACCTGCTACTTTTCAAAGATGCATGATGTCTATTTTCTCTGAATTTATCGAAAAATGCATTGAGGTCTTTATGGATGACTTCTCTGTGTATGGAGATACGTTCGAAGATTGTTTGACCAATCTTGCCAAGATTTTAAAGAGGTGTGAGGACACTAACTTGGTTTTAAACTGGGAAAAGTGCCATTTTATGGTCACTGAGGGCATAGTGTTAGGTCATCGCATTTCTCGTGCAGGCATTGAAGTTGATCCAGCCAAAGTTTCCATCATTTCCAATCTCCCTCTTCCTAACTCGATCAAATCAGTTAGGAGCTTCTTAGGGCATGCCGGTTTTTACCGGCGATTCATTAAGGATTTCTCTAAAATTGCCAAGCCGCTCACTAATCTGCTTTGTAAAGAAAATCCTTTCTTAATAAATGAAGCGTGTGTCCAAGCCTTTGACACGCTCAAGAAGATGTTGGTTTCTGCACCGATAGTGCAACCACCCGATTGGTCACGGCCTTTCGAGGTAATGTGCGATGCTAGTGGTCTCGCCGTAGGCGCAGTTCTTGGACAACATAAGGATGGGAGACACTGCGTAATTCATTACGCAAGTCATGCCCTGAATGAAGCCCAAGTTAACTACACCACAACGGAGAAAGAGATGTATGCTGTAGTCTTCACGTTTGACAAGTTCAGACAGTACCTGATAGGTACAAAGACCATAGTATACACTGATCATACATCATTGAGATACTTGTTTAGCAAACAAGATGCAAAACCTCGATTAATCAGGTGGGTACTTCTGTTGCAAGAATTCGACATCATAATAAAAGATAGGCGAGGTCGAGATAACGGTGCTGCTGACCACTTATCTCGATTAGATAATGATAAAAAGGAAAAAGCCGTCAATGAAGATTTCCCGGACGAACAGTTGTTCGCGTTGCATCTGCATAATCAAGCTTGTCCATGGTTTTCCGACATCGCTAACTTCTTGGCGTGCGGAGTAACCCCACAGTTTTCGAACCATCATCAGAGGAATAAGTTCAAACGAGATGTATTAAGTTACTTCTGGGAAGAACCTTATCTCTTCAAACACTACCCTGATTCAATAATCAGGCGATGTGTGACCGAGCATGAAGCCTATCAAATTGTCAGAAAATGCCATGAATCAGAATATGGAGGTCACCATGGTCCCGCTCGAACGGCCCACAAGGTCCTCGAATGTGGATTTTATTGGCCTTACATCTATGAGGATTGCAGGACATTTGTTAAGGGCTGTGACAGATGCCAAAGATTAGGAAACATCTCCAAGAGGGATGAGATGCCTCAAAAGGGGATTCTCACACTTGAGATCTTTGATGTATGGGGCATTGACTTCATGGGACCGTTTCCACCATCTGGTGGAAACTACTATATCTTGGTAGCTGTCGACTACGTATCCAAATGGGTTGAGGCTGTCGCATTACCAACCAATGATGGTAGCCAAGTCATCAAGTTCCTCAAGAACAACATTTTCAGTCGATTTGGCGTACCTAGGGTGGTGATATCTGATGGAGGAACACACTTTATTAATAAAGGTTTTGAAACTTTAATGAGTAAAAATGGGATCCTCCATAAGATAGGCACGCCGTACCATCCTCAGACTAGTGGTCAAGTCGAAGTATCCAATCGCGAAATCAAACACATACTCGAAGCCACTGTCGGGATAACCCGTAAGGATTGGGCACGTAAGCTCAATGATGCTCTATGGGCATACCGCACAGCATATAAGACTCCCATCGGGATGTCTCCATATAGGCTGGTCTTCGGAAAAGCCTGTCATTTGCCCGTAGAGCTAGAGCATAAAGCTTACTGGGCCGTTAAAACGCTTAACTTCGATCCGAAAGTTGCTCAGAGCAAACGTAAGTTGGACCTCAATAAAATTGAGGAAATACGAGCGCAAGCTTATGAAAGCTCTCGAATTTACAAGGAGCGGACCCAGAAGTTGCACGATCGCCGGATCAAACCTAAGTATTTTTATGTTGGTCAACATGTGTTATTGTTCAATACTAGGTTGAAGCTGTTCCCCGGAAAGCTCAAATCTAGATGGGAAGGACCACATGAAGTACTAGAGGTGTTCAAAAATGGAGCTGTCAGGATCCGAACTGATAGGGGCGATATAGTGGTGAATGGACAACGATTAAAAGAGTACCTTGGACAGTTCGATCCGGAGAAAGAAAGCCAAGCAGTGGCAGACCCGGCTTACACTCAATAAGAAACAGCATTTAAAAACACAAAAATTTCAGTTTATATATATATATATAGTATATATTTACAGTACTTATTTCATGACGAGCAAGTACCCAAAGATCAATTAAACATTTAGAGTACTAAGACTCTAAATGTGAGGATGTTGATATTTGGAGAAAATCTAATGCATTTCATTCATCTATCTTGCAGAAGTTCGGAACCACCAAAAAGAGGAGCAGATAAGAGTAACATGGAAAACCAGGTTCTTGGTTGGATTAGTTCCATAAGTCTAAGAAAACGTTTTCGGGAATTGAAGAAATTTAATACCCTAAATAAAATTCACAGATAAATGGAACTGACCCAACCTAATTTTATGCAAGTGGATTATTTTAATTCTCAGCCCAGCATTTTGAATTTACTTGGACTGAATTTATTCAGCCCAAATCAAATAAAACGGGCTCAGGCCCACATCATACTCGGGCCCAGTCCAAGAAAATTCGAAAATTCAAAAATTCTTTGTCGCGGAAGGTCCTTTGTCGCGATGTCATACATCGCGACCAGGCCCTGTTCCGCGACAAGCTCCCTTTTCCTTCTTAACCCTTCTCTGGTGATTGTCGCGATGCACCTTGTCGCGGAGCATGACTCCGCGACCAAGCCCTGCTCCGCGACATGATCTGCGTTGACCTTGTCCCCATACTGAGCTTTGTCGCGGTAGCCTTGTCGCGGAGCATGACTCCGCGACCAACCCTCAACTCCGCGACCTCTCTGATGTCGCCGTGCCTTGTCGCGGAACCTTGTTCCGCGACAAAGTCTCGGATTCCGCGACAAAAGTTCAAGTATTTATACCCCCCCCTCCAGTTTCTTTTCACTTTCTCTTGTCATTTCAACTTCCTCCAACTTCTTCATCTTCTTTTCCCCCATTTTTCTCTCATCCGAACGAACACCACGTGTTCTTCGCACTCTTGTACTCCATTTCCAAGGGGAAACTATGGACCGATTTCATGGACTCCTCCCAAACCTTGGACCCGTGCCTAGACCCGAGCCAAGGAGGAGAGGGTAAACCCTGTTTTCGCCATGTTCATAGCACCCATTCGGACCCGTTTGTTTTGTTTTTATTTTGTTATGTTCTTGGTGTGATGTGGTGTTTGTGTGCGTTTAACTTTAGATTTTTGGAAGTTTTCAAAGTGCTCTCGGTTATGAGCACCATTTTGGAGCATTTGAGACCCCATTTTGAAACTGGTAATGGATAAGATTTTTGAAGGTTTAAAACTGGAAAGAACAAACTGATGAACATCTGGGTATTGTTTTGAATATCTTGATGTTATTGGTTTGATTGATCTTGATGTGATGTGCACAGAGTTGAGTTGGTGTAATAAAAGAGGTAAGATCTTTTTGGGCACATTTGTTCTCATGTTAGAAATATCATGGGAATAAATGTTTGTTTGTTTATGGAAACATAGTACAAACACCCAATGAGAAACTTCCACTTTTAATAAAAGCAACCTTTTAGAAAAAGACAAAAAGAGTTATTTTTGTTTAATGTTTGACTTGAGTTTTTGTTCCCAATGGAACACTAGTGTGAGTAAGATAGCAGTACTTTTGTCACCCAACTGCTATCCTTTTCAAAAATCCAAAATGGGACCACTCACATCCCACTTTTGTTAAATAAAACAAGTCAACCATTTTAAAATTAAAAACAGTGTTTGCAAATTTTTGGATGCTTTAACTGTCCAAACAGTCCAAGCTATCCAGAAACAGCAGATCCGTTCCGCCACGTCTCCATTGCATATTCCAATATTCGAGCATTCCATTTTCATCTATCCATCTCATTCCACTTCCAACAAGTGTCTCGGACTTGTTTAATAAAACCGAAAACTTTTGGGCCCTATGGCCCATTAAAAAGATTTTAGGCCCAATGGCCAATTTTATTTTATTTTGGGCTCTTTAGCCCATTTAAAACCAAATATTATTTACATGTGCTTTAAATTAAAATTCAAGTCAGAAATTTAATAATCTCACATCTAGAGCAAAGCTCTAAATGTGAGGATGTTGGTTTCTGAACTTGAATAATTTTTGAAAATTACATAAAAATTGGATTCATCACTTCTCATCTTTTCAGGGGTAATCCTCCCATTCCAGACCCTGCTCCAGAGGGAACTAAGTTGCTGGACTTACCGCTTGAACTCCTTGGTGAAATTCTCTCCCGGATAGGAGAGGATGAAATCAGGGAGGTGTTTGCCGCGCAACGGATATGCAAGAAGCTCTGGGATGCTGGAAACCTCACCATCGTGTACAAGCGATGCGAGGTTGACTCCTCCACTGTGAAGAGAGGGCAATAAAGAATCCGTTGGCAGAAGGAGAGATTCCTGCAAACATGCACAGCTGCAGGAAACTTCAATCTCCAGATCATTCCATCACTTATGGCGTTTGTAGAAGGGAATGAGGAGCACGCTTGTGAACTGCTGTGCCCAGGAATTGAGGACAACCACAAGGCGTCAATCTTCACCCGGGGACTGATGCTTATGAGTAAGATGGATGAAAGGCAAGTTGAACAAGGAATCAGAATGATCGAAAGGATGGCAACAGATCGGTCAATCCTTCAGTACACGTCTACCAACGTCCTCGGATGGATGACGGATAACCCAGACACTCCGTACCTATGGGCTAATCAAGGAAACAGAATCTACTGTCCAAGGAGGAACGAGCCCATGATGATCCATAACGGCTGGTGTCTGCGGTGTGAGTTGACCAGTTACATCCACTGGGCCAGATTCCTATTCTGAAGAAAGAAGGACGAATCCTAGTTTACTTTACCTTGCTTTATTTCATTTCCATTCTAGTAGTAGTAATCTGCAAGGGAATCCTCCTTTTGTGTGTGCAGGTTCGTATTAACTGCACGAGAATCCCTTGCCTCGGTTGTATTTATTTGCTTTCCCTAAATTGGAACTCATCTTTTGAGACCACTGAACAACTCTTTACTGCTTTCCTTTGAAAAGATGTCTGCACAGTCCGAGATGAATAAGTGACTGTCAGGCCAAAAATATGCTGTTGACATACTCAGTATGTCAGCAGTGCCTCTTTACTGCTTTCAATTAAATAACCAGCAAAAATATGCATAAACTTGCTCTAAATTCACAGGTTGAATTTAGGCTTATGATTAAATTTTCAGACTTTTAAATTGGGATAATATAATTGAAGACATGCATGAAATGAATTCCTGAGGTTTTGAGCTATAAAAATTTAATGATGCGATCAGCTTATTGGGTAATAAATCTGCATGTTAGAGATTTCGATTGAATAAATTGTTAGAATTAAGCTTTGATTAAATTTGAGAATATTGTATGACATGAATCAACCCAACCTTGTGAGACTTGAGCCATGAGTCACTTTTACTCATTCATTTTCTTTGATGTGTGAATCATTTTGATTAAAGGAAACTAGAACTTGCAATTGGGACCGATTCAAGACCATGCCATATTCCCGAAATCGAGCATATGATCGAGGCACTTAGAAAAACCCAAATTTTTGGCCTTCGTTTGAAATCCAAACCCAAAAATATTTCCCCTTTAGGATTAACCAATTTGAGCCTATAAGCCTAATTTTTCTTTGAAGCCCTTTATATTATTCCTAGCCTTACAAAAAGACCAAGAAATTCAAACCCAAGTGTGCAAGGATGAATTCTATCAAGGCATTACAATTTTTGATCATCAATGAAAACTATAAATCGGTATTCTATAAACCGATTCGGAAAAAAAAAAAAGAGTTGAATGTCATTCAACACAAATAAATTGCAGATGACAAGCAATTAGACAATAGTCTAATGTCATGCAAAAGAAAATCAAAAAAAAAAAAAAAGAAAAGAAAGAAATAATGATGATCATAAATTTTTAAATAAAAATATGCCAAATTATGATAGAATAAATCTTTGCCACTTCTAGCCCAATAATTTTCCTTTCCTACCTAATGTTACAACCGTACGCCCCGTTATAACCCTCAAATAAGACCTCGTGATCTCGATTCGAAGAAATGAGCCGGTGGCGAGTTGGTCTGATTGCAAGCTTATGGGATAATTTAATTAAATTTGATTTTGAGCGTTCATGATTAAACCCCAATTGAGAGTGAGTGAATTTTTCCGATTCTCTTATATGTGAGGCTTGTCTTATTACACATGTTCATGTCATCCTTTAATTCCCATCCCTAATCTTTGCATTTTTCAAACATGATATTCATGAAAGGTTGATAATAATGTTTGATTTGTAGGCCCGATGTAGTGAGCAAGTATCATTTCATTAAACACTGCAATCAAGGGAATTTAATACTTGTAATTTTTGATTGTCTTATCCCAATCCATAAAGGATGTGATTTATGAAGCCACGAAAATGAATTGAATATGTAGAGTCCGTGTTCTTAGGAACATTGACTCTGACTGCTCGGGGACGATCAGTATTAAATGTGAGGATGTTGATAATGGCCAGAAATGACCATTATTTTCAATCCATTTCCGTGTCTTAAACGGGCATGTGATCGCATTCCGGTCTTACATTAAGTAAGAAAGCAGTTGAATTGGACTGATTTATGCATAATTGTAAAAATAATAAGCTGGTGTGAAAAATGCATAAATATGTAATTTTATTACATATTTATGTTAGAAAAATCCAAAAACATGAGAAAAAGAAAAGAAAAGAAAAAGGAATGAAAAAGATGGGAAAAAGATAGAAAAGCCCACAAAAAGAATATTTTCGGCCCATCTGGCCTAATCCAGCAGGCCCAGGAAGACCTTTGTCGCGGAAGCCCCTTGGCGCGATGCAGTGTTCCGCGACAAAGGCATGTTCCGCGACCAAGTGGCCCAAATGAAGAAGAGACCAGCCAAGCCCCTTGGCGCGATGACCTTTGTCGCGATGGCATGCTCCGCGACAAAGGCATGTTCCGCGACCAAGATGCACAAATAGAGACACAAGACCCAGTCGAGAAGCCTTGCCACATGCAGTGTGTTCCGCGACCAACTTGATGCTCCGAGACAAAGCTGTGATGTGTGTGATGTCTTAAGACACAATGGGCTAGAATCAAGGCCCATGGGCTTAGGGTTACACTTCTATAAATATGAGGTGTCTCCCATGAGCTAAGGGTTGGCCAGTAGAGAGATTGAAATTGTTGTAGAGCTCTTGCAGGCAAGCTTAGGAGTTCTTCCTTAGGTAGAGTAGTTTAGGTTTATTTTCATGTATTATTTAATTTTTGCTCTTAGTTTAGCTTAGTTTAGTATTTTTACTGTTCACAGTTGCTTAGATAGCCATTTTTACACCATGTTTTGGTTTCTAAACTCTTGTTTTAGGGTTTGTAATACCCAAATCATGGGTATTAACAATACCTCTTCAATAATATGGGAAAACATTCATCATTTGTGTCCCAAATCATGAAATGGGTCTCACACCCCATGGATTTATGCTTTCTTTTTCATTTTGGGGTCATTTGACCCCCATTTTGTTGTTTTTATGTTTACTGTTGGCATATTATGGATAATGTTGTGTGGATGTGTGATCAAACCCTAGATTAGGACTCCTGCTTTATTTCAATATTCTGCCCATCCTTGTTATTTTTGTTTAAGCATGTTCTTCTTTATTTTGAATGTTTCTTGCTTATTTTTAGCTTAGAATAGCTTTTTGATCTGAAATATGGTGAGATCACGCTGTTTGCATGCCACTGTTCATTTCTGCTTTTTCTGACTTTTGTCCTGAACCACCTTGGGCGCCAACCGCCTTCTGGCGCGGAACCACGTTCCGCGACAAAATGGTTGTTCCGCGACCAAGGTGTTTCAAGACACTTGTCTCCATAATTTAAAACCCTTTGTCGCGGAATACCTTGTCGCGGAACCACGTTCCGCGACAAAACTGTCCATGAATAGCGACAAAGGAGCCAAACTCTTGCATTTTGTCTTCATGGCTTTTTGTCGCGGAATCATCTTGTCGCGGAGCCACGTTCCGCGACAAAATCCCATTCTGAGACAGAAAAATTATGCCATGTTCCTTGATCTTTGAACACTTTGTCGCGGAACACCTTGTCGCGGAACCACGTTCCGCGACAAAATTTCCATGCATAGCGACAAAGGTTCAAATGCTTTAGGAATTTTCTGAAAACACTTTGTCGCGATGTCACCCTTGTCGCGGAACCACGTTCCGCGACAAAATCTTGCATAGCGACAAAGAGGCGTTATGCTGCCAAAAATTCTAAAAACTTGTCGGGATGTCCATGTTGCGGATCTCGGTCCGCGACAAAATTTATGATATCGCGACAAGGGTTCCTCTCCCTCTATTTAATCTCAAACAACCTTCATTCTCTTCCTATTTTATATTGCAACACTCACATCATAACCCCACGGGTTAGGATGTAACATTCTGGAATTGCAATATAGGGTGTTATGCTGCCCAAATTTTGATTCTCCATTTACATCACTTAACTGATTGAACCCTTGACTCATTAATGATTAAAGATTGAGATTAGCAATAATCAAATTTCAATAATCATCATGACTACAAGACCTTTGTTCAATTGCCATTAAAACACTCTTGTATAAACAAAATCTTGATGGCTTAAACAGATAATCTGGACTGTAATTAATTATGGTAGGAAGGATTATTTAAGACCATCACATGTGGACCCAATCCACAACCTTGCATGAGAAACCAATGTCTCTCATACAAGGGATCTTCTTTTGTTTATTATTTATTTTGTCTTTGTGTATTGTGTGGAACCATTAGTAAAGAATACATCAGACTAATGTTGGCGGGCATTCCCTCATGGATAGCTAGCTCGTATTCTGGGTATTAATTACTAATTGTTATTTTGCATGGTCTGGATGGCTGTCAGTGGAAGCCTTGGCGGTTCGCCCATCCGGGGTTATAATAGCTGCTCGGCTGACTCCCATCCAGATACAGTTTCATTTTTCTTATCTTAATTTCCAAACCCGAATTCCAATCCGTACTGGGAGTCAGTTGGCATCAGTCAATGCCAACTGATGATCATTATAGAAGGGAAGCATGTGGGTTTTTATCCGAATTCACAGACAGTGGAGGCCCAACTGGTGTTGACACCACCATTATAGGGTCTAAGCAGTCTAAATTCGCTCCATCCGAGTGATCGGGAAATTGGACAGTAGATGTTTACAGTCCACCTGATTATTCTGCCATTACTTTGGTCCCTTGACCACTTCATGTCTGTGTTTCACCTTCTGTCTAGACCCGCATTTATATTTTGGGTCAATTAATTTTACACTTCCATATATCTTTATGCATGATAATATTATATACTATTGTGGTCTGTACTTATTTTGGGATCCTTCCCTTGGACAATAGAAGTCTAGATCTTAAACAGATATTGCTTTATAAATTTCCAACAAAAACCTCTTTATAAAATCCGGATCTGAGTAAGGGATAAATTCTTCAGTTATGACTAATTCATATTCTGTCAAGGGTTGTATTTTGGGAAATTAGAAGCAGATTCAGCGATTAGGTCTCGCCTAGACTGAAAGGGTCTGTGTTTTAACTGAGAGTCTAGTACCTGACAGGGAATGATTTTCAAATCCATTATTTTCCAAAAATTGCTGGTTGATGGAAATGTAAGATTAAGTGCTACACCGAGATGGGGTCCACTTGGATTCAAATACAGTGTAGTAAATGATCTCAGAGGAACATCATCCAGGCCTTGGTTATTTTCCAAGATAGGGTTGAGTTTTCTTTCAACTGCTATCCTCTTCTGCCAAAGCCTACTTTTGAGTCCTGAGTGAGTGCATCCGGAACAAACTAATTTATTAGTTCGTTTCATTAGTTTGTATCTCATAATCACCCGGAAGGAAGTGAACACACTAGTGGTTCACTGAGAGCCGGGAATTCTTGATCCATACTCCTTCATCCTGATGGGGAGCTGTCTTTTACTACCATGGTCAGATTTTCAAAACCTCCGAGTAATAGGTTTTAAATGCTTTCTTTACCGCTTTCTTTTAACCGCTTTCATTAGAGGTCACTCGGTTGTATTGAGAGTTGTGTAACTGCTACTAGGATTGACAGTTAAGGGATAGTTTAGGGCTTAATTCAAACCTTTGGGTGTGACATGGGAGAATGATAGTAGTACTTGACACTTCAATAAATGATTTGTCAGGTGTTGCTTTTCCACCACAGATGAAGTAACACACCCAGGCCAGGGCAGTTACAAATCTGTGGTATCTTAGAATTTGCGGTCTTAAGAACATGTAAACTCATATTGCAAGTACCTGTCTGTTAAAGGGAAAGCATTATTGAGAGCATGAGAATCAGCTATCTGATAGAATTATCCCAAACAAAGATCTGCGTATAAAAATGGAAGTTAATATTGCTGTATCTCACTCTTGTCCAATTTTCATTCTTTTCTTCCTGTCCCTTCTGTCTACATTGTGATTCAACTTCACGGTTGGCACAATGAACCTTTTCCCTGCTTTCGTAGATAATGTTTACTGCATTCCTAGAATAATTTTTACCCGCTTTCTAGAATAGATTTATTTGCTTTGTAGATTAATTTAACTGCTTTCGAGATCTAATTTAAATTCATGTCAGTAGATATTAATCATCTTTCAAACCTATTGAGCAATACGAATGGAAAATCTAGTAAAACGACGTAGGACCTGCTTCTATCGCACATCCTCCAGTGAACTATCCGGTCTTACTATAAATTACTGCAATTTTTGACACCGTGCGCTTTCGGGGGCACAGTTTCTTAAACACGAGCAATAAAAACATGACTACTTATAAATATATCCCTAATCACAACCCCACCATCATAAATTGATTTCATTAAATAAAACCTAAACCAGGACCATGATTTTTCGGAAAATACTCATGTAGTGGGAACCAGTCAAAAGTTTCATGGCAGGAAATCTTATGGCAAGAATTGATGAGAAGTATCATGGCATATTTGCCGGGGATCCTCAGTGTGACAGGCTGAAGGTCAACCTATCCCGGCTATGCCATGAGATTTGTCAACATTTCATGACAGAGAGGACCACAGCGCCATTTGAAACCAAAGCACCACACTTGAGTAATAAAAAGACTAATAATCTTGATGTATCCCTAAACCCTTTCCCATGAATCATAACTCTTTTCATGTAATAAATCTAATCTGGTATATTTTAGCAAAAGCTCGTGTTAATGAAACTTGTCAAAAGTTTCAATGACACTGTTTTGATGATTGTGTTTGTTTGTTTTTGGATGAACTGTGATGGACTATTGACTCTCTATTACTGTCGTCTTGTTTGGAACTTTACTTTGTTGATATTTTATTTTATTGGTTGATGTGCTTATCTATCATAATCTGAATTGATTATTGTTTGCATTTCTGATAGACACCTTGTTTGATGGATCAACATCTCCATGAAATGTGGGGGAGATTGTTAATACTGTGTTATGACAACTTAACCTTGTACTTTTCATTGAGATGTTCCTCAGGTGTTGGCACATCAGGCTGACGACGACAGTTAACTCTGCTGGTAGTTATGACTTTTGTATTCTTTATATAAGTGCAGAGTCTGTAATCTAAATGTAGATTTTCATTGAGCGATTTTTACTTGTATTCATTCTGAGAGATTACAGAGAGAAAGTTTTGAGAGAGTCTTGTACATGTTCTTCAAGATTTCATAGTGTGAGATATTTGAGAAGAACAAGATTAGATTGAGATTACACTGGAATATCTGGAGATATTGTGATCTTCAATATTCAAGAAAGTTCTGGAGGAATTCATGCGATCAAAGAAGAAAGCCAAGGTGAACGACAGACAGCGCTGGTGCCTTTGAAGATTACATTCTAGGGTGTGTTCCCTACAGGTGTGTTGAGGGGGAGTCTCAACGACGTCTGATCAGCTAGATCGTATCATCTAGTGGTAGAGTTTGGATTCTGGTGTTAGGCTTTGTGTAGCGTGTTTGTGTTTTGGTTTTTCTGTCTAGTGAAGGTCGCCTGGATTGGTATCCCCCAGACGTAGGTCGGAAGGACCGAACTGGGTTATCAAATTACTGTGTTCTTTATCGCTTTCGTATATCGTAGTTAGAACATCGTAATAACATCCATAACAGAATCTTGAATCACAAAGGGACCTACATATAGTATATATATATAATATATATATATATATATATATATTGTTGGAAATAAATGACTTTTTAAAGATGTGAATGAGAGTGTATCCCACATTGGATAGAGAAGTGAAAGTTTCCCTCTTTATATAGGAATACACTTTAAAGAGGTTTGAAGAAATAAATAACCCTATTTAAAAGCAGCATGTAAAGGCTTGGCTCGTATGTAAAAGCAGCAGCATTCAAACGGATGCACTTTCGAAGTTCTAACCCTATTTTACTAACACACACATATATATATATATATATATATATATATATATTCATCTAATTCTATACCCATGTTCATCTAAAAATCTAAACTTATCACTAAAAGAATTCTATGTTACAGTGACCAAATATTTTTGGTAAAACTTGGTCAATAAAAGAGGTTAGCTATCAAATTTGCAACCAAAATTCGTTAAAACTTAGATACCACAGTTCAGCGACGGAAATATTGGAGAATTGGTAAATTAATTATTTCTTCTTTACACAAGTTGTGCATGATCCACCAAACGACCATTTCTCAAAGTTCACCATCAAACACTCCCTCACTTCCAGACGTGTGATTTCTTCAACCGAACCTTGAATAAAGTCATTAAAAAAAAAAAAAAAAAAAAAAAAACCGGCGGAATCCTTCAATTTCAACTCTCACTCGGAATTCTTTGTGCACATAAAAGCGGACAGACGGTGGTGCCTTCAGATCAGACCTATAACAATTAACCAAACCAAGCTTTGCCTTTAATCTTTCTCGGCTACAAACAACACATACACGTTTAACAACATAAATATGGGAATACACAACAAAGAAAATAAAATAAATATGTAAAACTAATTAATTACTACCATTTTTTGGTAATTAATTGTTTAAGTGTAAATCAATATTCAACCAAATTGGGGATGAGGACTTAGCTCAAGTGGTTAAGTCTATAGGCTTCCAATGGAAGGTTGGAGGTTCGATTCCCCACTGTTGGGAAAAATAGCGGAACAATGCGGAACCTGTGGGATCACCAAAAATACCAAAACAATACCAATATCCAAAACAGTATATTCCCTGTGTGCCAAATGAATTTCCAACAGATGCAATCAAGCCAACAACACTAAATCAACCAAAGCAACTATAAAGCAGTAAATCGACACCGAGATTTATACGTGGAAAACCCTTCAGAAAGAAGGTAAAAACCACGAGCCAGTCGCCACCATCTCAAATCTCCACTATATCAAATAATGGGTACACCAATGTTTCTCTCTAGCATATGCTTAGAGGTTCACCAACAATCATCAAGATTTTCACTAATCTTGGCTAATCAATAATATAGACAGTTGGCAGTGGATTCCCCAAAATATTTATACTTCTAGAATACAATTCTAGGCTAAGAACAAGAGAGGTGTAAGAGAAAGGATTTCACCAAAGATGTGAATTTTTCTGCCGGACGGAATGACTGATCGTCCTTCTTCTTCCTCCTTTTCCTTCTCTGCTTTCTTTCTCTGTTTCGTTCTGCTTCTGCTCTCAATTTTTTTTTGGATCTTAATTTCTGTCCGCCTCTCTCACTGCCTTTGTCAATTATTCAATTGTCAATTTGTGGGAGCTGCTATTGCCTTCTCCCACCGCCCCTCATTTATTGCGTACAGGTAAGTTTTCCTTTTTTTTTTTTTTTTTGTTTTCTTGATGTCAGTAGGCCACAATGGCCTTATTGGTCTGTGCTCAATTAATGAGCAGACCTAACAATTCTCCCCCGTCTGCTCATTTTCTGGGCTCTACCAAGCCCGCTCCTCGCCTACATGCTTCGAACTTCTCTTTCGGTAAAGACTTGGTGAACATATCTGCTGAATTCTCACTTGTGTGGATCTTCTCCAAACTCAATTGTTTGTCTTCAAGCACGTCACGAATCCAATGATACCTGTAATCAATATGCTTAGATCTCGAATGGAAACTCGAATTTTTAGATAGATGGATTGCACTCTGACTGTCACTGTAAACAATCCACTTCTCTTGTTCAATGCCAAGCTCTTCCAACAATTTCTTCATCCACAAAGCTTCTTTGCAAGCTTCTGTGATGGCAATGTATTCAGCTTCAGTACTAGACAAAGCAACACATTTTTGCAATCTTGATTGCCAAGAAACGGCTCCCCATACAAAAGTCATCAAGAACCCCGACGTGGACTTCCTGGAATCGACATCACCTGCCATATCTGAATCTGTATATCCAACCAGAATAGGCTCATTAGTACCAAAGCATAAACATACACTGGAAGTACCTCTCAAGTATCTGAGAATCCATTTCACTGCAGTCCAATGTTCTTTTCCTGGATTAGAGAGAAACCGGCTTACTACTCCAACTGCATGAGCTATATATGGTCTTGTGCAAACCATAGCATACATCAAGCTGCCAACGGCTGATGCATAAGGAACTTTGCTCATCTCTTCTTTTTCTTTCTCACTTGTAGGGCACTGTTTAACTGAAAGTTTGAAGTGACTTGCAAGTGGAGAAGATACTGCCTTTGCCTTGCTCATGTTGAACCTCTCAAGCACAGTCTCAACATAGCGTTCCTGAGATAGCCAAAGTTTACCCTTCTTCCTGTCGCGGGTTATTTTCATGCCAAGTATCTGTTTAGCAGAGCCTAAGTCTTTCATTGCAAAAGACTTATCCAATTCTCTCTTCAACTTCTCAATCTTGCTAGCCTCATGGCCAACAATCAACATGTCATCTACATATAACAGTAGGATAATGTAATCATCATCAGAATACCTCTTCACAAACACACAGTGATCAGATAGTGTTCTGGTATACCCTTGACCCATCATGAATGAATCAAACTTCTTGTACCATTGCCTTGGAGCTTGCTTCAATCCATACAAGCTCTTCTTAAGCTTACAAACCATGTTCTTTTTGCCTTTGACTTCAAAACCTTGAGGTTGTTCCATGTAGATTTCCTCCTCTAGATCACCATGAAGGAATGCAGTTTTCACATCAAGTTGCTCAATTTCCAAATTTAAACGGGCGGCCAGACCAAGAACAACTCTGATGGAGCTCATCTTCACAACTGGAGAAAATATTTCTTCAAAGTCAACACCTTTCTTCTGACCAAATCCTTTCACAACCAACCTTGCTTTGTACCTTGGTTGTGAGCTATTTTCTGAAGTCTTCAACCTGTAAACCCATCTGTTCTTGAGTGCTTTCTTACCCTCTGGTAGTTTTACCAATTCATAAGTCTGATTATCTTTTAAAGATTTCATCTCATCTTGCATGGCTTTCAACCACTCATTCTTGGCTTTATGACCAATGGCTTCTTCATAGCTTTCAGGTTCATTTCCATCTGTAAGCATCACATACTCATTGGTGTTATATCTCTTTGATGGTTGGCGCTCCCTGGTGGATCTCCTCAAAACTGGCTCAACTGGCACTAGTAGTTGTGGTAATTCTCCAACTGGATCAACATCATCAGCTGCAGGCTCATCATTAACATCATCACCAACCTCTGGTTGTACGTCTCCCCCGTGATCATGACCTACTAAGGGAGAAGGAACTGGATCCAATCTGACTGGAATTTCTGCAAAGGAACTGGGACTCTTATCTTTGCTGACATCATCCCCAAACTGATCTTCAAGAAATACAACATCTCTGCTTCTCACAATTTTCTTGTTCACTGGATCCCATAACCTGTAACCAAGTTCTTCATGACCATAACCCAAGAAGATGCATTCTTTGGCCTTATCATCAAGCTTCGACCTCTCATCTTTCGGAACATGAACAAAAGCTCTGCAGCCAAACACTCTCAAGTAGTCATAGGAAACATCTTTCCCACTCCAAACTCTGTTGGGAACATCACCATCAAGAGCAGTGCTTGGAGAAAGATTAATCAAATCAACTGCAGTCCGCATAGCTTCCCCCCAAAAGCTTTTGGGAAGCTTTGCATTCGAAAGCATACACCTGATCCTTTCCTCAATTGTCCTGTTCATCCTTTCAGCAACACCATTCAGCTGTGGTGTCTTCGCTGGAGTCTTCTCAAGCCTGATACCATAAGTTCTGCAATAACTCTCAAACGGCCCTCTGTATTCACCACCATTATCTGCTCTGAGTGCCTTCAGCTTCTTTCCTGTTTCCCTTTCAACCCTGACATGAAACTCCTTGAAGACATCAAAAACCTGATCCTTGGTTTTCAAAGCAGTGGCCCACACTTTCCTTGAGTGGTCATCAATAAATGTAACAAAGTAGACAGCACCTCCCAGAGATTTATCTCGCATAAAACAAACATCAGTATGAATCAAATCCAGTACACCAGACTTTCTATGTGGAGGATAAGTATGGAATGAAACTCTATGTGCTTTACCAGCAATACAATCAAGACAAGTTTTCAGAGATGTACCTTGCAAATTCGGTAGAAATTGCTTCCTTGAGAGAGTCTGCAAGCTCTTCTCACTCACATGGCCAAGTCTCTTGTGCCAAAGGTCAATGCTGACACCTTTCTGAACAACATTTGTCTCCCCTTTGCATATCTTTGCTTGCATAACATAGAGTGTGCTCACTTTATTTCCCTTTGCAACTATCAAAGACCCTTTTGTGAGCTTCCATTTACTTTCACCTAAGTAGTTGCAGAAACCATCATCATCTAACTTTCCAGCTGAGATCAAATTGAGACGAATATCTGGAACATGTCTCACATCTTTGAGTATTAATTTGGTACCAAGATTTGTCTCCAAACAAATCTCTCCAATGCCCACAATCTTTGAAACACCATTTTTTCCCATCTTGACATTACCAAAATCACCAGAAGAGTACGAACTGAAGAAGTCACCATGAGATGTAACATGGAACGATGCGCCAGAATCAATCACCCAATCAGTGTCCTGACACACTAGACTAACACAACTGTCATCTAAGACAGTAACTGCATCACTGTTGTGGTTAACTGCATTACTCTCTTTTTCTTCTTTCTTGCCTTCTGCAATTTCCCTTTTCAAGATCCTGCACTCTTTCTTCATGTGACCCGGCTTGTCGCAGTGATAACATCTGATCTCTTTTCTGTTCTTAGACCTTCCTCTTGGTGTATAATGTTTATCACGTCCTTGTGGATTTCTGCTCTTACTTCTTCCCTGTCTCACTGGTTTCTGAGAAACTAGAACATCTGAAGAAGATTCACCTTTTTATTTTCTTCTTGCATCTTCATTGAGTAAACTGTCTTTAACCATCTCCATGGTTAGTGTTCCACCTGGTGCTGAAGTGCTCAATGAGACCACTAGTGTTTCCCAACTATCCGGTAGAGACCCAGAAGTAGCAGTGCTTGTAACTCATCCTCAAGATTTAATTTCATCCCAGCCAACTGATTCACCAATCCCACAAAGTCACTGGTATGCTCTGTCATACTTTTTCCATCCCTGAACTTTAAGTTCACAAGTCTTCTAATAAGTAATGCCTTGTTTCTGAAAGTATTTTTCTCATAAAGTGCCTCTAGCTTTTTCCACAATAAATCTGCTTTGGTTTCCTCTGCAATGTGATGGAATATATTGGGATCTACCCATTGTCTGATTGTGGCAGAAGCTTTCATATGCAACACTCCCCAAGCGTCATCACTTACATCATTTGGCTTTTCTTTGCCCAACACCGGCTTAAATAAATCTTTGCAATAAAGCAGATCAAGCATCTTTCTTTTCCAAATAGCATAATTCCCAGAATTTAATTTCATCATTCCAAAGGAATTTTGCTCATCCATTTCAACACACAGATATACTATCAAAACTTCCACAGCCCAACTTTCGCTCTGATACCAGTTTGTTGGGAAAAATAGCGGAACAATGCGGAACCTGTGGGATCACCAAAAATACCAAAACAATACCAATATCCAAAACAGTATATTCCCTGTGTGCCAAATGAAATTCCAACAGATGCAATCAAGCCAACAACACCAAATTAACCAAAGAAACTATAAAGCAGTAAATCGACACCGAGATTTATACGTGGAAAACCCTTCAGAAAGAAGGTAAAAACCACGAGCCAGTCGCCACCATCTCAAATCTCCACTATATCAAATAATGGGTACACCAATGTTTCTCTCTAGCATATGCCTAGAGGTTCACCAACAATCATCAAGATTTTCACTAATCTTGGATAATCAACAATATAGACAGTTGGCAGTGGATTCCCCAAAATATTTATACTTCTAGAATACAATTCTAGGCTAAGAACAAGAGAGGTGTAAGAGAAAGGATTTCACCAAAGATGTGAATTTTTCTGCCGGACGGAATGACTGATCGTCCTTCTTCTTCCTCCTTTTCCTTCTCTGCTTTCTTTCTCTGTTTCGTTCTGCTTCTGCTCTCAATTTTTTTTTGGATCTTAATTTCTGTCCGCCTCTCTCACTGCCTTTGTCAATTATTCAATTGTCAATTTGTGGGAGCTGCTATTGCCTTCTCCCACCGCCCCTCATTTATTGCGTACAGGTAAGCTTTCCTTTTTTTTTTTGTTTTCTTGATGTCAGTAGGCCACAATGGCCTTATTGGTCTGTGCTCAATTAATGAGCAGACCTAACACCCACCGACCCCCTATCCCTTCCTTTTATTCCCTTTTGCAATTTGTGTGGCATGAGCTTCCACCACCCCTTTCTCAGGCCTTCAATGGCTCCTCCAAAAAAAATATTCAACCAAATTTTACCAAATGCAGTTGACCTGAGTGGTATGGGAGCAGCTTAAGCAAAGATATCGGGTTCGAGCATTTGTGTATGCATAATTCTGCTTTAATTTGGGAGTGACAACCCTTCAATGCCCACCCGATCCTAGCTCGTCTTGGGTCCAACGAAGCCTGTTATAAATTTTGAAGGAAAAATTACTTTTTAGCTAAAGTTCTGTTATAAACCTTGCTCAAAATAAAAATTCAAATTGAAATTTCTTCCTATCAATAAATGTGTGGGACTTTTCTGATCCCACACTGAAAAACTAGAATAGTAGAGCATGAAATGAAATGATTTAGATGTGACTACAAAAATAAGTGGGCTAGAATAAAACGGACAAATAAAAATCTTGTTAGCACAACATGCACAGGAAAAAAAGTCAATATAGTCATTTTTTTTACAAAAAAAATCAAGTCAGTCTTTTTTTATTTTTTTGCCCAATTGGTCCGCTACATATACTAATTACGTCCCAATCGATCCTTCACCCACTAATTATGCCTAATTAAACATTTTAGGCCAAATCAGTCCTTTTTTTTCAAAAATCTAAATTGGTCCATTATTAATTTTTGCCCCCTTTCATGCAGTCCAATGCACATTTCAAACAACTAATAACTCAAATTCGATATAAGTAAAAATTCTAAAATTTCGATATTTAAACTAAACGACGAGACAAATCTAACAAGATTATACTTGGCTCATTTTAATTTGTATATCTAGCTAGGTCCGTCTCGTCGTGTTAATAATGGACCTAGATATACAAGTTAAAATGAGCCAAGTAGGATCTTGTTAGATTCGTATCGTCGTGTAGTTTATAAATGTCGAAATTTTAGAATTTTTACGTATATTAACTTTGAGTTGTTAGTGATTTGAAATGTGCATTGGACTGCATGAAAGGGACAAAAATTTATAACGGGCCAATTTAGATTTTAAAAAAAACAGGACTGATTTGGCCAAAAATATGTAATTAGGGCATAATTAGTGGGTAGAGGACCGATTGGGACGTAATTAGTATATGTAGCGGATCAATTGGGCAAAAAAATAAAAAATGACTAATTTGACTTTTTTATAAAAAAAAAACTATATTGGCCTTTTTTCCCAACAGGCACATGACTTGTAAATTAATGAAGTCATTAATTTTAGGTCCCAAGATATTGGAGTAGGAATAAGTTCTTAAATGAGGAACAGATAAATAAAAAAGAATATGAAGAATAGGAATAAGAAGAGTTCTCAATAAGACCCAAGTAAAGATCTTTAAAGAAAGAAATGGAAATGTAGCTTTCTTCCTAAGATTGAGAAATATCTAAGAGAAAGAAGCTCAAACTAAGCAAAGCTCTATTAAAGAAGGAAAAAATAAGAAAGAAAAAGAAATATTAGATAGAAATAGGTATAGTTCTCTATTGGAACGAAATAAGGAATAAGAATAAGAAAGAAGCTAAAAAAGAGAATAGTAAAGTTGAGTAAATAAAATAAGTAAATGAAACCCTTTATCAATGAATGGAGAGAAAGTTCGCAAAGAAATATAGGTTTTATTAGTATAAATAGAAAAATGTTGTATAAAATATAACAAGCCTATTAGTATAATATGTATTGTATTACCGAGTATATGGCTATTACAAATACTAGTGGAATTGGTATTATACAAAGAACGAAGAAAAGAAATGGAACAGAGAAAGAAAACCAGATATAGTAGTGAGTGAAGAAGTATTATTGAGAGTGTGTATTACAAGCATATATATAGGCAAAAATCTAGGCTCAAACCGCCACAAAGTAGGATAGAATTTAAGTACACAACTTGATTTTGAGTTCCTCATGTAAGACTTAGTGTGCAAGATATCAATATGCATGCATTTGCATTGTGGACTAGATGCATGCACTATAACACTCCCCCTTTGATATCTTCAATACAAAGAATATGCCTCGTTAAAACCTTACTAGGAAAAAACCCTGTGGGAAAAAATCCTAGTTAAGGAAAAAGAGTACAGTATTCTCGTATTCATTGCTCCCCCTGTTTTGTACATCATTGTAGATTCTTTTGCCGCCGCATCCCAATTCTGTTCACGAGCTTCTCGAACGTCGCGGTCGGCAATGCCTTGGTCAATAGATCCGCTAAATTATTGTCTGATCGAATTTGCTGTACATTGATTTCACCATTGTTTTGAAGATCATGAGTGTAGAAGAACTTTGGTGAAATATGTTTCGTTCTATCTCCTTTTATATATCCCCCTTTCAGTTGAGCTATACAAGCTGTATTATCTTCATATAATATTGTTGGGGGAAGCTTTTCCTCTGACATTAACCCACAATTCTTCAGGATATGATGGGTCATTGATCTTAACCAGACACATTCTCGACTGGCTTCATGAATTGCCAATATTTCAGCATGATTTGAGGAAGTAGCAGTCAAAGTCTGCTTCATTGATCTCCAAGAAATTACTGTTCCTCCACAAGTAAAGACATAGCCAGTTTGAGATTTGGCTTTATGTGGATCAGATAAATATCCAGCATCAGCAAAGCCAAGCAATTCATTTTGAGAATTATTTGAATATAACAATCCGAGATCAATTGTTCCTTGGAGATAGCGGAATATGTGCTTTATACCATTCCAATGTCGTCGAGTGGGAGATGAACTAAATCGTGCAAGTAAATTTACAGCAAACGATATATCAGGTCGAGTGCTATTTGCAAGATACATTAATGCACCAATTGCACTTAGATATGGCACTTCAGGGCCAAGTTCTTCTTCATCTTCTCCCTTTGGTTTAAATGGATCTTTTTCTGGATCAAGTGCTCTGACGACCATTGGAGTACTTAGCGGATGAGCCTTTTCCATTAGAAATTGCTTTAACACTCTTTTGGTGTAAGCTGTTTGGTGGATAAAAACACCACTTTCAATATGCTCTATTTGTAAACCAAGGCAATATTTGGTTTTACCAAAATCTTTGATCTCAAATTCCTTTTTCAGGAATTCAACAGCTTTTTGGACCTCTTCGGGGGTTCCAATTATGTTGAGATCATCAACATATACTGCAATTATTGCAAACTTTGACCCATTTCTCTTTATGAAAACACATGGACAAATGGGGTCATTTACATAACCTTCTTTCGTTAGACTTTCACTAAGACAATTATACCACATGCGTCCAGATTGCTTGAGCCCATACAGAGATTTCTGTAATTTAATCGAGTAAGCATTTCTTGGTTTTGATTTACATGCTTCAGGCATTTTGAATCCTTCAGGGATTTTCATATAGACATCATTTTCAAGGGATCCATAAAGATAAGCAGTAACTACGTCCATTAGACGCATATCAAGCTTTTCATGTACTGCAAAGCTCACAAGATATCTAAAAGTTATCCCATCCATGACCGGGGAATATGTTTCTTCAAAATCAACACCCGGTCTTTGGGAAAAACCTTGGGCTACAAGTCTTGCTTTATATCTAACAATTTCGTGGGTTTCATTTCGTTTTCTCACGAATACCCATCGATACCCAACTGGCTTCACATTTTCTGGTGTTTGGACTATTGGTCCAAAAACTTTTCTCTTAGCCAATGAGTCTAATTCAGACTGGATCGCATTTTTCCATTTTGGCCAATCATTTCTTTGCCGACATTCATCAACTGATTTAGGCTCAGGATCCTCGTTATTTTCCATTATATCAAGTGCAACATTGTATGCAAAAGCATTATCAATATTTGTATCCTTTCGATTCCAACATTTTCCAGTATTGATATAATTGAATGAAGTTTCAACAACTTCATTTTCATCTGGGTTACTATTCCCAGCATCAACCTCTTCAGGGGTTGAACTTCTATCAATAACTTCTTCAGGTGTTTGATTATTTATCAAGTTTTCACCTGTTTGTATAATCCTTTTCTTTCTTGGATTTTTATTTTTGGAACCCAAAGGCCTACCGCGCTTCAGGCGTGCAGTAGGTTCATTTGCACTTGGTATTTGTCCTTCTGGGACATTTATTCTAGCTGGTGCATTTGCTGCTTGAATGTATGATTTAGTAACTTTTGCAGCATCATTGAATGCATCAGGCAATTCATTTGCAATTTTCTGTAAATGAGCAATTCTTTGAACTTCAAGTTCACATTGCCTTGTACGAGGATCGAGGAAATCAAATGGACTTTGCCAAGATATTTCCTTTTTCAGTTGATCTTTTCCTCCCCCTAATGTCGGGAATTGAGTTTCGTCAAAATGACAATCTGCAAATCTTGCAGTAAATAGATCACCCGTTGTTGGCTCAAGATATTTAATAATTGAGGGTGATTCATACCCGACATAGATGCCCAACCTTCTTTGAGGTCCCATTTTAGTGCGTTGGGGTGGCGCAATTGGCACATAAACCGCACACCCAAAGATTCGCAAGTGGGATATATTGGGCTCTTTCCCAGATACAATTTGTACAGGGGAGTAACAATTATAACTTGTCGGCCTTATTTTCATAAGTGTTGCTGCATGTAGTACGGCGTATCCCCAAGCAGATACGGGGAGCTTAGATCTCATCAATGATGGTCTAGCAATTAATTGTAACCGTTTAATGAGTGATTCAGCAAGGCCATTTTGTGTATGCACATAAGGAACAGGATGTTCCACTGTGATTCCAATTGACATGCAGTAATCATCAAATGCATGTGATGCATATTCTCCAGCATTATCAAGGCGAATTTTCTTTATCGGATGATCCGGAAATTGAGCTCGCAATTTAATAATTTGTGCAAGTAATCTTGCAAATGCCATGTTGCGAGTTGATAATAAGCAAACGTGTGACCATCGTGATGATGCATCAATTAGCACCATAAAATATTTGAATGGTCCACATGGTGGATCTACAGGCCCACATATATCGCCATGAATTCTTTCAAGAAATGCAACAGATTCAGTACCCACTTTGGCTGGAGATGGCCTTGTTATCAATTTGCCTTGAGAGCAAGCAACACAAGTGAATTCATTTGAATTCAATATCCTTTGATTATTCAAGGAATGGCCATTTGAATTTTCAATTATTCGTCTCAACATTACGCTGCCAGGATGCCCAAGTCGATCGTGCCAAGTAATAAAATTACTAGTAGACTTCAGGTCTATTAGATGATGTGTTTCAGCGGCACTTAGCTTTGCATAGTATAAGCCAGAGGATAATGATGGCAATTTTTCTTTGATGGATTTCTTTCCATTAACAACTTGAGTAATCAAAAGATACTCAGTATTTTCCACATTTATTGTTTCAATGTGATACCCATTCTTTCGAATATCATGAAAACTTAACAAGTTTCTTCGAGCCTTTGTCGAAAATAGGGCATTTTCAATCACTATTTTTGTCCCTTTTGGGAGAAAGATGATAGCTCTTCCAGAGCCTTGAATCACATTTGAAATACCACCAATAGTGCTAACAGTAGTTTCCCTCATCTTCAGGTGAGAAAAATGGCTTTTGCCTTTTAAAATGCTATGTGTAGTAGCACTGTCAATGAGACATATGTTATCCTCTGTTTTGTTTTGTTTGGCATCCATATCTTTTCAAGAAGGTAAAAAGAACAATTATCAGAATAATATTCATTGAAAGGAAACAAACATCATAACAAAATACATAATATTTTGGGGGGGTACAAAATGGGGAGTACTAAGCAAAATACATATAATATTAGTACTAAGCAAAATACATATAGTATTTAAAATACATAGGGCCGCTAGTTTAGTTGGCACTATCATCGTGCTCAACGAAATCATCAGCATCTAAGTGCGTGATGTCATCATTTAATACATCATCAAAAGTATCATCGTGATCTGCATGATTAGTTTCAACTTTGGCCTTCCCTTTGCCTTCAGTTGAGGCTTGATACAATTCAGCCAGGTGATTAGCAGTGCGACATATACGGGACCAGTGGCCTTTGATCCCACAACGGCTGCATTTTTCATCATAGTAGTTGTTTTTCTTGGCATTAAACCTCTTCTGGGGTTTATAAGCCTTTTTATCGTTGTACTGACGATTTCTATCATTTTGGGACCTTTTCTGATTTTCATTGTGCCTGGATGACTCAGCCCGATTTTGTTTGCGATCACGATTTTGATATTTTGCTGGTTGGCGGTCACGCCTTAAACTTTCAGCATAAGCCACATTCACTTCAGGGAATGGGCGGGCACCTGGCGGCCTGGATTCATGATTCTTAAGCAGCAATTCATTTCTCTGTTCAGCTAATAGAAGACAGGTGATTAGCTCAGAGTATTTTGTAAAACCCCTTTCGCGGTATTGTTGCTGCAGAAGCATGTTTGTAGCATGAAAAGTGGAGTAAGTCTTTTCAAGCATATCACTTTCAGTGATAGTTTCACCACAGAGCCTTAGCTGGGATGTGATTCTGAACATGGCGGAGTTATACTCCTGGACTGTTTTAAAGTCCTGCATACGTAGATTAAGCCATTCGTCACGTGCACTGGGCAGTACGATCATCTTCAGGTGATCGTACCTTTCTTTCAATTTTTCCCACAGCTCCAGTGGGGTATCCAGTGTGACATATTGCCATTTCAGCGATTCATCGATATGGTGGCATAAGAATATCATCTCCTTTGCTTGTTCCTGGCTAGTTGTTTCTTTGCCCATAACGATCGTATCACCAAGACCCATAGATGCTAAATGCATTTTAACATCCCTGGCCCAGGATATATAGTTTCGCCCAGAAACGGCCAACGGTACAAACTCCTGTTTGGAAAGATTAGCCATATTTGTATAGAAAATAGTAGAGATTTATACCTAACAGATTTTTCTTTGTGAATTTGGAAAATTTTGGCAGAACCCCGGTATGAACTGGAATTCTAACAAAACTCGAACGGAACCCCGACAGGAACGACAAACGCCAACAGCACTCGGACGGAACTTGGATAGGAATGGAAATTCCAACAGCAGTCGTGCTGATAACGTGTTGTATAAAATATAACAAGCCTATTAGTATAATATGTATTGTATTACCGAGTATATGGCTATTACAAATACTAGTGGAATTGGTATTATACAAAGAACGAAGAAAAGAAATGGAACAGAGAAAGAAAACCAGATATAGTAGTGAGTGAAGAAGTATTATTGAGAGTGTGTATTACAAGCATATATATAGGCAAAAATCTAGGCTCAAACCGCCACAAAGTAGGATAGAATTTAAGTACACAACTTGATTTTGAGTTCCTCATGTAAGACTTAGTGTGCAAGATATCAATATGCATGCATTTGCATTGTGGACTAGATGCATGCACTATAACAAAAAAGCTTTAGTTTAGTAAAGAATGGGAGAGTAAACCATGAGCAGCACTTCTTCACACCTATCTTCTTCTAGCAGCACTTACCCTACGCAAAATTGTTATGCTGAATTATTAATTTAAGTATTTTGTCGTACATAGGAACAATTATTATGCTTTTTTCCCCATATATTAGATTCCCCAATTTGGATATGTCCTACTCTAAAATTTTTGTACCATTAAATTATTAGTACAATTTACTTTTTTAGGTGAATACATTAGTACAATTTACTTTGATTATTTTATTTATGTGATCTAATTTATTTAAAGCATTACATGTATAGCATTTTAGGGAAGGATTTGGCCCAAATTGCATATATTTCATCACATTTGGTACATGTGAAATACTCCCTCTATCCCAACTCAAATGTCTTTCTATTTTTTGATGTCTCATTACAAATGTCTTCTTTTTATAAATAGAAATAATTTTCTCATTTAACAACTACGTGGGCCCCATCATATACTCACAAATTATTTTTACCTTAATTCTCGTGCCCAACAGTAACAGAACGATATAAATGGGATGGAGGGAGTAAATGTTTTCATGCTACACCCTAACTTAATTGCAAGATACCCCTCTATTTCTTATTAGCGGTCATTTTAGAAACTAAAAGAAAATTCAAAATTAGTTGTCTTTTTAAATATTTATGTTATATTTTTACAATATTACCATTTATCTTACATAAATATTGTTCCTAGATGTTTATTACAGAACAATTTAGTTGAAATGGTAAATATAGATCAGAAGTCTAAGACCTCGATGGACCAAATTGGAGATAACATTAAAGTTGTGTCACCAAATTAGCAATTCGATAATTAAGGCACCAAATCAAAAAATAGAAAAAGTTATGGAACCAAATTGGCATTTTTTTCCATTATTATATCTCTTAAAATATTATTAATAACTAAAAATGCATGTGGAATTTGGTCAGGCACAAAAGTGTTTGTTGTTTCCAATCGAACAATTATTATCACCATCCAAGACTCTCCGTCAATGGAGAAATTGACGACTTTAAAGAAATTGAAAATTTTCTTTATTAATTTATTTTTAGGGGAAAGAAGAACATCCATTGAAAATTAAACGTGTCCATGACGCATCAGCAAAGCACGACAAGAAAAAGTTGGTTTGGCGACCGAAATTAGCGACCGAATGAATGCCGTCGCAGTTAGCGACCGAAATAGCGACCGCAAACGTCAGTCGCTAATTTGCGACCGAATTCGCGACCAAAACTGTTCTGTCGCAGGTTCGCGACCGATATTGCGACCATTTGAAATCCGGTCCCAGTTAGCGACCGAATTGGCGACCGAATACTTCGGTCGCTGAAGTTTCTCCATTTTTTTTCACTTTTTTTGAAAAAAAATTACTTTAACGACCGAATTAGTGACCGAAAATTCGGTCGCTAAAATTTTCCCTATTTTTTTAATTATTTTTTAAAGTTTTTTGTTAAAAAATACTCCAACGACCAAATTAGCGACCGAAAAATGGGGTCTCTAACATTTTTATTTTGAGTATTTTAATGTTTTTATTATTATTATTATTATTTAAATTTATTATAATTTAATTTATCATTCTATTTAAATATTTACTTTAATCAACTTATTTTTATTGCTAATTTATTTCATAATTTAATTATAAAATGATATTACTATAATTTATGTTATTTTTAAAAATAAATATTTACTTTAATTATTTTATATTTCATATTTTAATTTAATTTTACTTTAATATTATTTTTAATCTAATTAATGTCTTGAATTTAATTTATTATATATTTTAATTTAAATGCTTAATATTTTTTAAAATATATTAATTTAATATTTATTCTTTTAGGCTTATCCTATTAATTTATTTTAATTAATTTATTTCATTTTTCTTTATTTTTTAATTTGATTATTTAAATATTATAACTTTAATTATTTTCTATTATTTATTATTTAAAAATTTTATTTTCTTCATTTAATTAATTAATATTATTTTGCTTTATGATAAATTTTATTTTATTTATTCACCTCTTGTTTTATTTAAATAATAATTTTAATTAGTCTATTTAATTTTTATTTATTTTATTTAGTTATTAAATACTATTTCTAATGTAATTATTTTTTCTCGTTTAATTGTTATTATGTAAGTTAAATATTTATTTTAGTTAATTTATTTAATATTTTATTTTAATTAATATTTTTTTATTTTTATATAAGATTTATTATTTTATTTTATTATTTTAATTTGATATATGTATATATATATATATATATTAAGCATTACAATATATAACATGAAATACGACTTACCAGGCGGCACAGACGCGGATTCTCCCCTTCATCACTAGGGTTCGAATCCTCACTATTATAATTTCAAGAATTGAATACGTGGAGGAAGTGGTGGAGGGTTTAGTGGGTAGGTTGGATGGAAGGTTGGATTGGGTTCGAGCCCTGTTGGTTCCAAAAAAAATTATTTGTGGGGGCTTCTTTAGCGACCGCAAAATGCGGTCGCTAAGTTGGTCGTTGAAATATAAATTTTTAAAAAAATATATTTTTATTAGCGACAGAAAATCTTCGGTCGTTAATTCGGTCGCGGAGCTTAGCTACCGAAATGTCCGGTCGCTAATTCGGTCGCAAAAGTCTGACTAAATTTTTTCCCATCGCTAGATCTTTTCTAACGGAGCTTTTAGCGACCGAACAATATTCGGTCGCTAAGCCTGTTAGCGACCGAATTTTTTGGGTTTAGCGACCGGATTTTTCGGTCGCTAAACTGGAATTTTCTTGTTGTGAAGGATAGTAGTAAGATTCAGGCTCAATTATTGTGCACATTCTGCACATTCTGCACGCATGCAGAATGTGCTAGCCGCGAATGTGAGAATGTGATGTTTCGAGTGGATTTTGTGATGCTTATGAATGGTTGATAGTGATGCTGGGAAATAGTTTTGTAATGACACTTTCATCACATTACATGATCTCACTCTCGTATCACATATAATCTTACTATATTAACATCCTGCATTTGGAGAATGTTCTAATTATGCACCATAACCAGATTGGTAAAATTCTTCTATGAACAAACTAATGGGTGGAGACAGTTAACATTGAAAAAAAAAATGCGAAGTTGAAGTCAAGTCCACCCTAAATTAAATGGGATTGGTTGTGCGAATTCGGCATGTACAACATGTGCTCGCCTAAAGTGAGTTTTGTTTTGGCAAATGTGAGAGTATAATGTTCCAAGTGGATTTTGTGATATTTATAATGGTGATGTCCGAGTATGGTTTGAGATGACATTTACAAACCCATCATATAATCTCAATATCGTATAATATATATAATCCTACTCTCTCAACATTCTGCATATACAAATTATTACAATATCATGAGTATCAATATCATGGGTATCAGTTATGGGTTCCTCATTCACATGCAAATTGGGATCAACAATCTCAGCATTTTCAATCACATTAGGCACAACAATGGGAGCAGGCAAATTCACAGAATGTTCCACAGAAGGAGACTCCACCTCAACAGAAGTTCTATCATTCTCAAAAACTTTCATAGGAAATTCAGATTCATTAAAAATCACATCCCTACTAACAATTATTTTAAAACCACCCCATGATCTATCAAACAACCTGTAACCCTTGGTTCCCTCAGGATAACATAAGAAAATACATTTCTTGGTTCTAGGGTCCAATTTATCATTACTAGTATGCACAAAAGCTGAACATCCAAACACTCTTAGATGTTCATAATCAACAGGTTTACCAAAAAAGACAGAATCAGGAGATTTACCATTTAAAGGGACATTAGGTGATTTATTAACTAAGCAAGCAGTTGTCATCAGTGCTTCACCCCAGAACTTCTTAGAAAGGCCAGTAGGTGCCATTAAGCACCTAACCTTTTCTAATAAAGTTCTGTTCATTCTTTCAATGACCCCATTCTGTTGAGGTGAGTAAGGAACAGATTTATGCCTTCTAATACCAGATTCAGCACACAAAGCATCCATTTGGTGATTACAAAATTCAAGCCCATTATCTGTCCTAAGTGTACCAATCTTTAAACCAGTTTGATTCTCAATCAAAGCTTTCCAGTGTTTAAAGTTCCCAAAAACATCAGATTTGTTTTGCATGAGAAATACCCAAACTTTTCTAGAAAAATCATCCATGATAGATAAAAAATATCTTCTACCACCATGTGTGGGCGTCGAAGATGGACCCCACACATCAGCATGAATGTACTCCAGTACCCGAGTGGATTTTATCCCAATGGGATATGAAGAGTTAAAAGACACTCTATGTTGTTTACCAGCTAAGCATGATTCACAAAGATCAACTTCACATAAATCAGATTTTAAACAACCAGCATCTTTCAGAAATTTCATGCCTTTGTCACTCATATGCCCTAGTCTAGCATGCCACAAAAGCGTATTCTCTTTCACCTTATTAGAACTAGAACTAGCAGCAAGAGCACAATTAACCACATTAGAGACCACAAAAAAATTATGCTTGATAATGGCCTTAAACAGCATCAAATTCCCTTTGAACATTTTAATCATGTCATTACCAATTCTCTCTTCTAAACCTTTCTTCTGCAAGGTCGCAAGAGAAATCAAATTGTAAGACAAATCAGGCACATGTTTCACAGAATCAAGGCAGAATCTTGTCCCATTCTCAAATTGTAAGACAATTTTTCCTATACCTAAGACAGAACATCTATTGTCATTACCCATGAACACAAAGTCATTTTCAACATGTTGATAGGAATCAAATAATTCAACATGAGGAGACATATGGGAGGTGCACCCCGAGTCTAACAACCACACAGATTTAGAAACATCTTTAGCCATATTAACATCAGAAAAACAATTCATATCATGAACCATCAAAAGCTCATCATGCCTAACTGCTACATCAGTCTCAGCATGAACATCATTGTTCTGATTATCAATTTGATTCTTCTCTTTCTTAGGGAGTCTACAATCTTTAATGAAGTGGCCCTTCTTACCGCAATTATAGCATTTCTTATCAGATTTACCTCTTGATTTAGATCTGTAAGATCTAGACTGACCCCTAACATTGCTTCTGCCCCTATCGTTCTGCTTTTGGTGATTACTCTTTTTCCAAGACCTACCCCTAGTGTTAAACACCTTATCTGAATGCTTAGAGGAATTTTTCAATTCAAGTTATTTGTTCTTTAGACTCTTAATCACATGATCTAATGTCAAATCATCTCTAGCATATTGGATTGCAGATTTCACATCAGAATATGAATCAGGGATGGCATTCAACAACACTATAGGCACATAATCATCTATATGCTTATCTCCAGTTGCTTTTATGTCTTGAACAAATTTAGTGAAATTATCTAAACCCTCATCTAAGTCTCTAGATATGTCCAATTTAAATTTAAAGAATTTACCAAGCAGGAATATTCTAGAAGACAGAGACGACTCAGCATACAGTTCAGACAGCATCTCCTAAAGGTCCTTGGCTGTTTTGCAATCACTCACTTTCCTAAGGACAGCATCAGATAAACTTAAGATTAAGGCAGATTTAGCAAGTTCATCTAATTCAGTCTTTTTAGCTTCAGTAACTTCGTCATCAAAGAGTTGATCAATTGCATTATAAACTCTTTGTTGGACAAGAACACAACGCATCTTAACTTGCCAGATGCTGAAGTCGTTCTTTCCATTAAAAGGAACTATGCTATTCGAGGTGGAGGTCATTATTGTGTTTGGCCGTTTAACGGAATGAGCAAACAAGTGCTCAAACACTTGGCCAACTAATCACAACTAATTCCACCCTATAGCATATGTCATCCTTTTAAATTTTTAAGCAAACCCAAATTAATTTTAGGAACCCAAAACTATTCAGAATTGACCAAGCTATTTGGACAGGCCCAAATTAAATTTTGGGTGGCCCAAATAAGTTCAAACGGTCACTTTTCAAATTTTGAAAGGATTTTTCAGATTCCCAAAAAATGCACACTCCTCAATGCACTTTTCAGAATCAACTTTTCAGAGATCTGAAATTAGTTTTCAGTCCACAAAAATTTCAAATCCAATCTTACACACAAAGTTCACATAAAGCAAATTCCACACAGAAAATGCAAGATCACTAACCACACAAAGCAGTTTAAGCACAACACAATCCAAAGCTCACAAAATATACTTTAAGCATAATACAGCCAGATTCAAGAGCACAAAGCTTCAAGCATGAAAATCACATATTTCAAGCAACACATTCACAACACCACGGAGTATTCTCCTCCAGGAAAGTAAATGAGCTTAAAACTGTAAAAAAGATGGATCAAGCTATTTTATCTTGCGGGGGTGCCTTGACCAACCCCCATCCCACAGTGGCCTATGGCTCGAATACCACTGTTGGGTAACCACCGGGATACCCTGTTTTAACTAATCTATTACAAACCTTAAAGGCCTAACTAGTGGAATTACATAGCTTGCCTCACCTATACAAGTTCACTCCAAAACATGAAAACAGAAAAGAAAAGAAAAACGGAAACAACGAGCAAGAAACTCCCTTCGAAGTCCACTGCCAGTCGCGATCTGGCTCGGCCTCGTCCGGGCAGATTATTGGACGTCTCCAAAATCTCAGCTCCTCTTCGTTCTGTTCTCTTCGTTTTCAGATCTACAAAAGATGGTTAGTCGAACAAGTATATAACAAAAAATGTAATCAAAAAGAAGTTTACCAAATAGATCTAGTATAGATCTATTATCCTAGGCTCAGGAAGCCAATATAAATCCAAAACTCAACCTGAGCCATCACATTAACAATCCAAGGGAGGAGAACGGGCGGCTCAAAATGTCCGAACACCAAGTCACCACCGCCGCACTACTGCCGAAACAGTGTCGGCCTCCACGGCTCACCGCAGTTCACCACCACACACCACAGTCGCTGTCCGGGCCACGCCAAACCCGCTGCCGCTCAAACCCGTCACCGGAAACCACTTTCCGGTGACCCTAATGTCTGTGGCTCTACAAAAGAGATCCCACAACCCTCACCGGAGAATCTATCTCCGGCGTCCCATGCCCCGTAGAATCCTCACACCACTAGGCCCTTTACCACTCTCACACACTCACTAAGTCAACTAACAAATAGATGAAAGGAGGTGAAGCAAATGAAGACTGAAATCTCCAGACAGAGAAGAGGCGCCGCTGGATGTGAAGAGGGGAAAAACAAATTCTGATTTGGATTGTAATGAGGGCTCGGCTGAAGGGAGTATATAAATTAGGGGGTAATTGGGCTTCAGTCACTGCTGCTGGGCCTGGAAGGGTGTTGGGCCGAAACCAGTAAATGGGACACTTTTCAACAAGCCACATGGTGAAAATCATGTTCCAGACACAATTGACCAGCTATGCTTCTATGCATTTGTAATTGGTGGTTTTGCCTCGGGACTTTGGGGCTTCTTTGGAGTTCTGTTTTTCAGGAGGAGCTGGAGACATGCTTATTTCCGTGTGATCGAAGCAATGATAATGAAGATGATGGGGCGTTGGATGATTAGCTGAGATTCCATGTCATCAAGGCATCAGGTATATGAAATGACATTAATCTTTCCTTTTATGGATTTCTGTTTGGTAAGTTGTTTTGTGAACATAAATAAAATGTGTCATTTGAGTTTTATGAATGTGCTTTTGTTTAGTAAGTGTAATGTGTGGTTTTCAATGCTAGTGGTTTGTGTGTTATGTTTTTCAGGGATTGTAAGAGTGTAATAATGTCTTGAAATATACAAATAATTAAATGTGTGCTGAATCATTCTTAATTGATATACTAATAACCCAATTGCCAAAGCCTACTGAAGTGGTGAGGTGAGCCCCTTTCTCTGTTCGCACAGCTTTCAATGAAATCATTTTCTCTTGTGCCTGTTCAATTCCACCTTAATATCAGTTAGTAGTATTGCCTCAATCATTTTAATGTGAGATTCATAGCGCACCATTATGCCTGACAATAAATTTAGTTATGCTGCCTCAGCAATAGGTTCGAGTTTCATGATTATAGGTGCAAATTGTTGAACATTTCAAACACTCGTCTGCTGTCCAGTTTCAACTTAGGAAAACCAGTGACTCACAATCAAAAGATGGGAAATATATAAAAGTGTTCCTTTTTCTTTCCCAATTTTCTAAAATAGTCATTTTTCTTGTTTTTTTTTTGCCCCACCTATAGGTCTTCTACGTTTACTAATTAAATCGTTTTGTCACTAATCCTATTAGCTAAAGTGGAAATTCAAATACTTTTAGCATGCCACACTAGTTGCATTCATAAATTTGACACAACCCTACCCTTGAAAGTTGAAACCCTGTTAATTATTGTAATTGCTGAAGCCCTCACTGAAACAAAAATTCACTTGCTCCATTCACCTAGCTCGCTGAAGCTTACAGCTTGATGCATTTCATTCACTCATCGATTTTGCACGCCCTCCCCTCCGATCCATCGATTTCGCCCTTCCCCAAGAAAGCACTGCTCCACCAGTATACAACCTAATGCCTCCTAAATTTCTAGAATCAAACTATTCACCTGCAGTGTACACATATGCCGAAACCTTTTTGCAAACAATAAGAAAGCCGTTCTACTTTCATGAAAAATTAAAGCCAGGGAGGTAGTATACGAAAAAGTCCCTCACTCAAACAAATCCATCACTGCTAAATATTACTTCCTCTGTTTCACATAAAATGCTAGATTCCTCTCAGTCACTTATGCCAGCCTATATACATTTTTAATGATTAATAATTTAAATTGTGTATAAATAAATATTATAAAAAAGTTGATATTCTAAAATTACAAGATTAGACCAAACTAGCAAGATCTCATTTGACTATGTTTTTGTTTTCCTTACATAACTATAATAAAAATTTGAATCAAAGTTAAACAATTAATAATACCAAAATCTGAAGCGAGCGTTTGTAAGGAGACTAGGGGTGTGCATTGGTCGGTTTGGTTAACCGAACCGAACCAAACTCCAAAACCGAATTAAAAACCGAATTTATTTTAAAAACCAAAACCGAACCAAAATTACTGAAAACCGAAATAACCGAACCGAAATATTTCGGTTCGGTTATATCGGTTAACCGAACCGAACCGAATTGCTTTTCTAAAAAATAAAATATTTTTTGATCAAAACATTTCTATTACCATTTTTAAACCTGTAAATTCGCTCTATCAAACAAAAACATCATATCTACATATAACTATGAGTGCATAATAGTAAATCATTCCAAATTGCATTGTTCAAATTACACATAAATGAAATGACAAAATAAAGAAACAGTCACTGAATAATTCAAATACAAAACAATATAAAAGTCTCAAAACTCTCAACCGTAGTTCTCACTTCTCATCCACACAAACAATCACCGAATAGGGGTATTATTTTGTGTTTATTATATAATGGCATAATATATTTTATATTTTTTTAAATATATAATTTAAATTTCGGTTCGATTTGGTTAACCGAATTGTAGATTTTTAAAAACCAAAAACCGAACCGAAAACCAAAATTTTTTATTTTCAAAACCAAAAACCAAACCGAAATCCAAAAACCGAACCAAATTACAAAATTCGGTTCGGTTCGGTCGGTTTATTCGGTTTCGACCGAAATTCGCACACCCCTAAAGGAGACGGAGGTAGCATACCAAAATAGAACATCAAAATTAGTACTTTAACCAAAAAAAAAATAAAAAAAAAAAACCTACAAACCCAATTTACAGTACAGTAAAATATATAGCAAATTACCAATTTACAGTAAACAAAAATGAACCATCAAGAGAAGCATCTTCATACAAATAATAAATGAATATCCACACAAATTGAACATTCAAAACCTTCAATCTGGGCCATTTACAAAAATATGGGGTGCGTCAAACGGTGGGTTCTACAAGTTTAGATAATCTACTATCATTATAACCGATGTGGGATACCCCCAACACCCTCTATACCCAACCGGGGCAACCATGGCTCTGATACCATGTAGAGATTAATGGATGGGAGGCTCACACCTAAAACCAATTGGTGATAAGTAGAGTTGCTCTCAATCCATATAAAGTAGTAAAGGGGAATCATTATAACCGATGTGGGATACCCCAACACAGACTACTGCTGCCAAGTTTATCTGTGAGTTCTAATTTTCTATGTAAGGATTGTTTATTTAGCATAACAAGTCTTGTTGAGAAAAAATTATTGGATATCCACTGTTGTGTGGACCTACATTTCCCTTGCTGTTAATCATGCTTCTTGACTTAGGAAAAGTGTACATGGTGAGAATCAGATCCCCATGTTCCCTACAAGTTTCATCTACTGCTCTACTGCTATTAACCATTTCACCCCCTTTGGATTTCACAAATTTATTCTTTAAGCAACTTGTAAGATCAGACATGGCAATTTCATGGATGCTCCCTATATATAGTTTGGTGATTTATTGTTTTGGCAGGGCAACTGTTTTGGACATACATTGGAGTGATTCTTTAACTAAAATAAAATTAAAAAATAAAAAAAATAAAAAAATCCCACCCCATGCTGCTAAATCACATTAATAATGGCTCAGCACACATTTAATCATATACTATTAAGTAAGTTCGAAGACATTACACTCTTACAACCCTGAAAAGCATAATAAACAAACCACTAGCACTGTGAAGTTCATCGCATTGAAAACCACGCATTACAGTTTCTGAACGAAAGCACATTCATAATACTCAAATTACACATTTTATTTATTATGTTCACAAAATAACTAACGAAACAGAAACCCATCAAAGGAAAGATTAATGGCATTTCACTTACCTGCTGCCTTGACTAATTGGAATCTCAGCTAATAATCCAACGCCCCATCATCTTCATTATCATAGCTTCGATCACACGGAAATAAGCGTACCTCCAGCTCCTCTTGAAAAACAGAACTCCAAAGAAGCCCCAAAGTCCCGAGGCAAAACCAGCAATGACAAATGCATAAAAGCATAACTGGTCAATTGTATCTGGAACATGATTTTCGCCATTTGGTTGCTTTGGGATTACATCACTACTATTATGGCATTTCTTTGGCAGGGGATCTCCACAGAGTAGAGGATTCCCAGCATAAATTGATGGACCATCCTCAAGTGTTCTCAGTTGATTTCCTGTGGGAATTTGCCCGCTTAAATCGTTGTTTGACAAGTTCAAGCGGCTTAGGAAAGTCAAATTGGCTAGACTTTCGGGGATTTTCCCAAACAAATGATTGTTGGAAAGATCAAGTGACTCCAACGATTTGAGGCCTCCAATATTTCGTGGAATTTCTCCATGCAAATTGTTATGAGACAGGTTAAGGCCTTTCAAGCCAACAAGAGCAGTTAGCTCTGATGGAATTCCTCCTGTAAGATTGTTACAAGAAAGATCCAAATTGGATAGATAGAGTGCTGGGTAGCTGCTGTACTCCATCTCCAGTCCTTTCAACACTTGATATAAGCTAGCAGCAAAGGAAATCGAGAAATTGTATTTACCCAGAAACTTCATGCCAGAGATATTTTGAAAGCAATTCGGGACATAACCAGTCAGCCTATTAATTCCAAGGTCTAATATCTGAAGCTGGGATGCTTGACAAAGTTCTTGGGGAATCACGCCATGGAATTGATTGTTTCTTAGCCTAAGAACCTTCAAATTGGTTTTTCCAATCCATTCAGGTATTGTACCAAACAACTTATTTTCTCCAACGTCGAGAATTTCCAGAGAAGAACAATTCATTAAAGTGGAGGGAAGCGGTCCTCTGAGGCGGTTGTTGTCTAACTTCAACTTTTGTAAATTGTAAGCACCTCCAATGGATTTAGGAATGACGCCAGATAGATCGTTGGATGATAGTATTGCATCTTCCAAATCCGGAAAGTTTTGCCAACAGTCTAGCAGGTCGCCTGATAAATTGTTATCGGAGAGATGTAAATACCTCAGATGCTTCATTTCGCACAGTGAATGGGGCAGTGAACCATTGATGACGTTCCTAGCCAAAAATAAACCTTGTAGATTAGGTAGCATATGGCCAATGTTGCTTGGGATATCAGTCATCATATTATCAGAAAGTTTCAGCCAATAAAGGCCAGAAAGGCTAATGTTGTTTGGGAAATGAGTTATCATACTACCAGAAAGATCCAACCAATAAAGGCCAGAAGGAAGCTCCATTATCGGTCCTCCGCTTATATGGTTTCCGGATAGGTACAGCTTCGTCAAATTCGTCATGCTGCCAAGCCATTTTGGAAGAGTTCCAAAGATACCACAGTTGGATAACTCCAAGGAAGTCAGCGCCTTTTGGGTTTGAAGCCATGGTGGAAATTGATCGCCTTCCAATTTGCAGGAAGATATCCCAAAAATCACCACTTGAAAAGCAGGCACCCAATTGTATCCGACATTGAACTTCATAGATTTGGAAGTTGTTATCTGAAGGAGCTTTAACTTTGAGAGCTTGGAGAAGTGAGCCTCTGAAAGTGTTCCGTTAAAGAAGCTACCTTGCATAGACATGATTTCAAGATTTGAGAGTTGTCCCAAAGAAATCGGAAGTTCCCCACTCAGTGGATTAAAACGAAGATACAATCTTCTCAATGCACTCAAATTTCCAATAGAATCTGGTACAGAACCAGATAATTTATTAAGAGAAACATCCAACTCCACCAACGCTGACAATTTCCCAATTGATTCTGGAATTGAACCGGATAACTCATTATAGGAAATATCCAACTCCTTCAATGCTGACATATTTCCAATTGAGTCTGGAATGGAACCACTAATGCTGTTATTGCGCAAATTTAGGTTCTCCAACTCATAAGCCCTACATCGGGACAAATTTTTGAAAGCGCCTGACATCCCTCCATGAAATTCATTGTCGGAAAGATTCAATGATTTCAGATGGCAGTTAGTCCCGATAAGTTCAGATATCCATTCTGTCGAGTGCTGAATCTGGTTGTATGTAAGGTCAAGAAACTGCAACGAAGTCATATTATGGAGAAAACAAGGAATTTCTCCATTCAATTTGTTGTAAGACATGTCTAAGTACTTGACATGTGAAAGCAATGTAGTAGAATTCACACAAGAGTGAGGTAGATTACTGCTATCAAGCGAATTTGCTCTCAAATTCAGTACAACTAAAGAGGGAAGCATGCTGAGTACCTTAATTAAATCTTTCTGTCGACTAAGATCAATCCCACCCAAATCAAGATACTCCAATGATGGAAGATTGGAAATCCACTCGAGATCACCAGCAGCAATAAGACCATGATTATGTCCGATATCAAGTGTCTGCAAGTTTGATAGATTGCCAAGATTGTGTGGAATAACGCCATGAAACCCTGCCCTTGAGAGATAGAGATGCTGCAGCTGCTTCATGGAGCCAAGAAATGTAGGAATCTTCGTGTTGAAATTGTTCCCACTGAGGTCCAAGTAATTCAAGTACTTCAATTCCAGTAGGGAAGAATCAAGGCTTGTACTCGATAGCACAGTTCTGTAATAGTAGGGGATTCTGATATCAATGATTGCCCTCACTGTCCGAGTAGTGTACTCCTCGATGCTTCTGAGATCAAGCTTGACAACATGTCCAGTGATGTGGCATCTCACACCTTCCCAATTACTACAACAGTTTGAGTCCTCCTCCCAAGATGATAATCGGCTGGTAGGATCCACAAGGCTTTGTTTGAACTTTAGGAGCGCGGCCCTTTCGTTTCCAACGCAGCCAAAGGAAGAATTATTGGCTAAGCACAAAATCTGCAAGTGCAGAAATAACAACAAGATGGAAAGGAGGCGGGTAAGAGACAACAACTTCTCCATATTCTCACAAAAACACACTTTGTTTAATTTGGAAGTGGCAATGTCTTTGCTACGATATCTTGTACAGATTTGGAGTAAACTTCACTTCAATCTCTTTCTTTCAAGTCCTCGACCATTTCTGGATTGACTGATTGACTCTACGGTGCAATAATTAATTTGTCTTGCAAGGCATTTAGTCAATGATAATATATGAGATGGCCTGAAAATAACAACCAACAACCACCTATGGTGCAATAATAAAGTTGACTTGCAAAGTTACTACTATAATACTACTAGTATAAGTACTATAATATAATAGTTTAATCTATATATATATATATATATATATATATATTAAAGCATTAGTGAACAACACATCCTACATTTAATGTGGTGTCTCCATTTCAAATTTTTAATTTTTATAAATTTTTGCAATTTTTAATTTATCAATTTTAGATTTTCACATTTATTATTTATTTATTTATTATATATTTTGAGTTTTTAAAATATATGCAATTTCTACCATATTCACTTTTAAAAAGATTTGAAAGATTTGAAATTTAAAATTTTGCATATCTTATTTTATCTATATTATTTAGCATTTTTAATTTACTAATTTTAGATTTTCGTATTTATTTATTTATTCATTATATATTGTAGTCTATCGTGTATAAAATCTATCATTTACTTATGAATTCTTACTCTATTATCCTATTGTGTCACTGTATATTCACTTTTAAAAAGATTTGAAGATAAAATTTGAAATTTTACATTTTTTATTTTATCTATTTTGGATCTTATTTATTTGCATTTTTATTTTATTTATTTTAGATTTTATTATTTTGCATTTTTATTTTATTTATTTTAAATTTTATTGCTGCATTTAGTATTTATTTGTAAATTTTCAATTTTTACACTATAGGATTATTATGACGATGTTTTGCACTTGCAACTAAGAACGATGTTGTGTTTATATTTCAATATGATGAACGTATTGTAATGCCGGTAATTTTGTGTAGGTTTGGTCTCAATTTTGATTATATATATTTTTTGTATGGTCAATGATGTAAGCAAAATGTACATTGCACATCAGATTTATTTATTCATGTTAAAGATATATTAATATGTATATGAAAATCCCAATTTTTAGTTTTTAAAAGATATTTAATTTTTAATTTATGTGAAGTTCTCACAATTTTCATTTTTCAAATTTAAATAGAATTTGCAGTGTATTATGGAATTTATATTATTAAAAGATACATTAGTGAATATAAAAAAAATGTTTTTATATATTAATTAATGTATATATAGGCCATGTTTTCACAAAAATATCTTAAAAGTATTATACAATTATATAGTTGTGAATAGATCAATCAGTAAATAAAGAAGAAAAAATTAATTTTTTTAATCTACTCCCTCTATCCCATTATTTATGTCTAAAAAAATTTGGACACGTATTCCAATACATTTGTTTAACATTTAATATCTTAAAATGTATATATGTAAAAATTATGTAAAATATATATTCTAAAACTACATGATTAGACAAATCTAACAAGACCGAATTTGACTATATTTTTTTCGTATCTAATTACGATAACATTAGGTCAAAGTTGATCAATAAACAATGTTAAAAACTCAAAATGAGACACTTTGAGTGCGACGGAAGGAATATTTTTTAAAAAATACTCCCTCCGTATAATAAGTGTAACATTAGGAAATGACACAAGATTTAAGGTAAGTATATAAAATTTATTTAGTTGAAGTAATTAAATTTTGGGCGTGGCATGGAGCTGGGCAAAATGAAAGTGTTGAGAAGTGATACGGAAGGAGGTTCTGTCAGTACCGGGAAGTGGTAAGTTGAGTCACGGCTGCTACTGTAATATTAAAGAAAGGCTTAGTTTTAGATATGGCATGGTTCGAATGATGTTATGATGCTGAGGTTCTGATTTTAGCTTAGCTGTGGTTCTGGTTTTTAGCACTCAGTTTTCTGGTGTATGGAATTTGGCATTGTTAGTTGTCGGCCGTGAGGCCATTATTTCTTGTGGGTGTCGGATCTGTTAGGGCATTGTTTAGATTGGTGGTTCATGATGTATTAAGAAAGATGGTTGTAAGTGTAACACCCCCATTTTCCCTGATGGAAACAGCGGAAGCAAAGTGCGGGAAAAGGGGTGGGGTGCTACCGCCACGTAATCCGACATGCCCGAAATACGCTAAGGCTAGAATAACTATTACAGCTGAATGTATATGCTAACCACGTTCCGGACAAGCTAGCATATAATTCGCAAAGAAGCTTATAATATGTGAAGAGTATAAAATAAGCTTAATAACAATGGTTGGATTGTACAACCAAAACGGAGGAACGCATTCCTCAAGGAGCTCAACGATAGAAATGGAATGAATCCCATTGGAGTTTTTATTTAAAAAGGGGTTGTCTATTTCATATTCAAAAATATTGTTAAACGCGCAATGCATTGTTTAAAACAGTAGGGCACAAATATTTTCATAATGGGATAGGACCCAAAGATTTGTTTATGCTTTATAAATCATTATCTATGCCAAGCAGTATACTTTTACCCATAAAGAGGATTTAAAAATATGCAATTTTTTTTTAAATGATACCCCAAATCCGTGCCCGTGCAAATGATGCCTTGCTGATTCAAAAAAAACTGAAGGAAACGGTAAAAAGTGTAGAGTCAGCGAAAACAATCGCTGAGTAAGTAGACCTTTACTCCCGGAGAAGGTCGGGTTGCAGAAATAATTTTAAAAGAACAGTTATGGTAATGGTATGCTAAAACGAGAATTAATTTAAGCACAGACAAAATCCATATAAATCTAATCCCGGGAAGAGATAATATGACTATGCGCTACCAAGAAATAAATTTCTCAGCCAACATGATGTGCAGGTTCCTGTTGTAGGGCCCAGTTCTCACATACATTCAAGGGTTGTGGTGGAGGTAAGAAATTCCCTCAGACCACGCGGAATCCAACCATGGCGTCGCGCTAGTTTTCAACGGTCCTCGAATGGCATGCGACGCACGCAAACGGTGGAGGTGGCGTTGAGCCGACCCAGTAGCGTAGACCCACCCCGTAACAATGAGCTCCATAAATACATGAGATTTTATGAATAATTGCAGAAATTAAGTAGGCACAGTAAAAGAGCATACCAATAATCCAAAAACAGTAGGGAGTTATAAGCATAAATTTAAAAAGTAATAAAAATGATTTTCTTGAAATTTATGCTTAAGCTAAATTATTTTTGGGCTTACTCCAAAGAGTAAAAACTACTTACTGTCACCGTTGACGGGATGGATTCAACATATGCGTAGGCTACGAGCAGATAATCCTTTGCAACTATTTGTCTAACAAAAATTTTTATATTAACTCAATATACTATGATGGTATTCTAATAATAATACAAAAATTTCCAACTTAATAAATCTTACCAAAACACTCCTATGAATTAGCTATTTGTGATCATCTCTCTCTATCCCAAACTGTAAGAGCTTCCTCGTGGATCAGCAAGAAAGAAATAGAAGAACTTGAAATGTGGGACTATGAAAAAAAAACGAAAGAACTGAAACGGAAGCACATGAGAAGCAGAAGGAGAGAGAGAGAAGAAAATGTGATGTGGGTCGAGTGAGGTGGCTGGAGAAGGGGGTTTAAATAGAGTTATTTGGAGCTTGCTTTGGTCCGGACATATAACAGCCTCCCGAGCTGATTGAGAATAACCCACAAATATCCATGGGATGCTATCTAATACCCAGATTTGATATTCCCCATCAGTTTTCTTCCTTATTCACACCACCGCCCCTTCTCTCTACTCTTTGATCACTTCCAACCATCCCTTCCAATTTCAGATTTCTATCTTCAACACAGGATGCTCAAGGATGTACCAGGGATTTAAGAGAGTATAGTGGGCAAAGTGAAGAGACTCGGTCCACAGCCCTCACCTCTCCTTCTTCCTTCTTTTTTTTTTTCATGTCTTGTATTATGTGGCTTTGGTTTTGGGAAGGAGATGGAATAGGATGGCAGCGGTGCCTGGAGTGGTGGTGGCGACGATCAAGGGCGGCGATGGTGAGGGCTCGGCTGCGGCGGCGGGCGTGGCCGGCGGCAGTGGGCTCGGCGGTGGTGGGTGTCGGCCCGCCCCTTCCCTCCTTTCCCTTTCTTTTCTATATCTCTCTTTCTATTCTTCTCCTCCTTTTCCTTCTCTATTTTGTGGTTTAAGTTTTGATTTTTGATTGGGTGTTGGTTTTGAGGAGAAGGGTTTGTGGTGGTGTCCGGTGGTGGCGATTTCGGGGGGGTTGATTCGGGAGGTGGCGCGGCCTTGGTTATGGTCGGAGGATGGTCGTGGCGGTGATGGCGATTTGGGGGTTGGGAAATCGTGAGGATGGACGCGGCGGCAATGATGGCTGAGGTGGTGGTGGATGGCCATCGGAGGTGGTGGCCCGGAGAGGAGAGGGTTTCGGTGGTGTGGGCAGTGGCCGAAGGAGGGTGGTGCAGGGGCGGCGGAGGTGGTGGCTGCGGAGTGGGCAGGGGATGCGGGCGGTGGTGCGATGGCCGGGGATGAAAAACGGAGAGGAGATTTGGTGGTGGCCGACCGGAAATGTGTGTTGGAGGGGTGGCCGGCGGCTCGCCGGAATCTCGCCGGCGGTGGTGGTGGCGCCGGAATCCGGCGATGGCGGTGGCAGCAACCCTAATTTTTAGGGTTAGGGTTTTGTGTGGGTTAATGGGCTTTAGGGTTTAGGTTGGGCTTGGTATTGGATTTGGGCTCTATTTTACTTTAACTCTTCTAAATTGTGTATTGGGGCTCATAATTACTTGGCTCAATTCTTACCCCAATTTTGGACTTAACCTACTATTTATGGATTTAAATTGCTTAATTTGTCTAATTTGTGAACTTAATAATTCATAATAGTCTCACCCATGTATTTTAATGTGTTCGACTTAATCCCTAATTATTTTGGATTATGGACTTAATAACCCTTTAAAACTCATAATTCATTAATCGAATTGATTTAATGGATTTGAATCAATTATTAATTATTACCTTGGCCAAGTAGTCCAAAACTCTAAATTTTTTTAATTTCGGGGCAACCGCTATTTAAATGTCGGACAATTCCGATAATTAAGAGAGTTAATTATTCTACTTAAATTTATAAGGATTTGCTTAAATTTTAATTTGCGTTTAATGTTTAACCCAATGTCCTTAAATAAATTTACGGACACAATGATCTCTAAAAACCTTATAATTTAATTTGTTGGTCTTAGACCCCCTTAATAAAATAATTCAAATCTAATATTATTTAGTCCGATCGCTTATAAACAAATCAATGGATTTAAATTATATATTAATTTGACTCATTAGCAAAAATCATCCCAAGTCTTGGGGTTTCGTAATTGAGAAATTAGTTCTAAAAAATTTTGGCCTTCACTAATTCCATAATTAAATTGCTTAAGTATCTGAAGTCGAATTATAGTGATCAATTCTAAAACTTAACTCTTGTCCAATACTTTTTATTCCAAAGCTTATAATAACTCTTTTATTAAAATTTAATAGCTTATAACTTATTAGGGCTTTAATAATCAAACCTTGCTTGAGCCTAAATCCCCTTTCGTTACCTTCATTCCCCATTTCGAAATTAAATATACTCGTTTATTGATTAAGGATTAACGATTTAAAAATAAATGTTTATTATGCTCCTGACTAAAATAAATTCCGGTTCGTATTTCATAAATTAATTAAATATTGTTTCCCTTCAAAGTTTTAATTCTTAAATTTGTTCACAACTTGGATTGACTTAAATAAATTCACACTCTGCAAAAATATATATATATATATTATTTCTTTTTATCTTCTAAAAATTTAAGTTTATGAAGAAATTTTGAATATCTTTTTATTAAATTTTAAATTTTGTTTATTAATTTTATGGGGTGTTATAGTCTACCCTCCTTAAAATAAGGCTTCATCCTCGAAGCCACACGACAAATCTAAGAGAAATTTGTAACTAGAAGTATCGTTTTCAAAATTTATATTATTATTATAAAAAGCTTCTGACGTATTACCTATTAGTTATAGTTTCCTCCCTCCAGCCCTGGATATTTATCCTCGATATGCTCTTGAATTTCTTAGGTTATATCTTTTACATGGCATGTACCATCAAATCTTTAAGTCCGTCGATGGTTCTATGTTTACCTAGGCATGGGCAGACAATCTAATCATTTGGTTATGGCTCAAACAAATCCTTTCGAAGGGCAAAATTTTTAATGGAACATCGGGGATTATTATTCGGGCGGAACCTTCAAATGCTTCGCAACAAAAGGAATGCCTTGGTCATACATACCAAGCGCATTACTTGGTTCAAAAGTCGGAGTACGATCGCTCTAATTACATATCATTCTACCATGCCCGATTTATCAATGTTCTTAGAGATTAATGAACATGATTGTTGAAATCTAAACCGACATATTAGGGGCTACATGTCCCAAAGCAAAAGTAAAAATGTCCTCCAACGGTGTGCCTCGGCTCCGCTTTTATCCTCTTCAGGGGTTACCCGAGTTGACCTCTTGCAACCTTCCTTGGTTGTTTCCTTTTTGTAGGCGGCGGGTTCTTGGGCTTCCCACTCAGAGATGCTTCAGTTTGAAAGCGACAGTCTCCTTTTAAATCATTTCGCAACTTATTAGGGTCAATTCGGATGCCGCATTCTTTGATCCTATGCCCTGCGAGGCCACATCTAAAGCATTCTCCATTCCGTGGACATACCTGCATCCAATGCTTGCTGCCGCACCTCGGGCAGGTTGCGGGCATAGGGAGCTGGTCATCCTTTCTCAGATTAGGGTCATCGAAGTTGCAGCGCTGGTTCGGGTTTCCTCTATCCAAGTTTCTCTCGAGGCGCCCCTCCTTACGTATCGTAAAGGTTTGCCTGACATGCTCCTCGCTACGTTTGGGTTGCCGGACTCGCTCAACCGTCATTGCCCGATCGTATAGCTTTTGTAGGTTAAAGAATTGTTTCCCGCCTAATCCTTCTCGGATCTCTCGGTTTAATCCGAGTTCAAATTTTTGGGCTTGGGAATGAGCGGTGTTCACTAACCCTGGAGCGAAGCGGAGGAGTTCATTGAACTTCTCGTAGTACTCATGGACAGAGACATTGCCTTGTGTTAAGTTGACGAACTCCTCGTACCTAGCATTCTTTGCACTAGTTGGGTAAAACCTCGCCCGCAGGCTTTCCTTAAACTCTGGCCAACCAATGTCTCGATTCTCATGGTTTCGCCACCAGGTGTTTGCCTGGCCTTCCAAGAAGAATGTAGCCACCTCCACTTTCCTTTCCTTGGGGCACCGTACTGCCTCCAACAGTTTGTCGAATTTCTCGATCCACCCTTCTAGCTTATCCGGGTCCTCTTGTCCGGTATAGTTCGGGGTTTGGTACTCATGTACGGCCTTGATGAAATCCGTGGGTGGCTCCCCTTGTATTCCGTCCCCTGCCATCTGTCGCTCTACCGCGGTACCAATAGTTAACATTACTCGTTCTAATCGAGCTTGTCGTCCCTCTATAGCGTCTTGCCTATCCTCCATGGGATCAGGTGCATATAGGGGGTCAGCCGGACGTTTTCCGGGTCGTCCTCGTGGTGGCATCTGAAACATAATCATAGTCTTGAGAGAAATTCATTTGCTCTCAATTTATCATTTATCGAAAATTTTAATTACCAAATGATTTGGTGATTATGAAATTTTAAGATTTTCGAGTAGAAAATTTCATCGCCCTTCATAGAACCTTCGTCCTTAATAGTTCCTAGGTTTACTTGAAAACGGGGATAAATAAAATTGTTGTTATAGGCTCTTGTACCCTTCTCGAGGGAAAAACCGTTCAAGCAACATATTTGGGAATTCAATCGAGGTAGATACGAAGTAATCCCAACTATTTGATCAAATTTTTAGTAGCGAATCTTCTTACAAGAGTTGGGTTCCAAGTCTTTAAAGCTAAAGGAATAGAATGAACGTCTTAATTTATCCTTTAAGTGCCAATTGCCTTCTCAAGAATTTTTTTAACTTCCTCTGCCAATTAGGCATATGAATTCAAGGAAAAATTTTCATATATTTTATAAAACTCGTTGTGAGTTTAAATTTCTTTGGTTCCCTTTCATAATACTTGCGTCCCATCTTTAAGACGTATAGATATTTAGAAAATTCCTAGTTCCAATCACTCGCATGATTATCGTGTTGGCGTTTAAATCGTGCTCTTATAAGTCTCAGGCATAACCTTACATTTACTATGGCAAAAATGCGGGTAACACTAAGACATCGCATGAATAGGCATTATCTTACATAATAAGATAACTGAACTAAGGAGCCAAGAAACTAGTACCATACTAGTAGATTATCCAAATCACGTCTAGAGGCAGATACTAAGGCAAAGCAGTCGTAAGATAATCGGAGAGAGACTCTAGTTCGGAGTCCGATACCTTGAGAAATTCTTGTCGAGAATATACTTGTAAATTTTAATAATCCAAATTCTGCTTGTGCCTAAATGCATATGTGTGTGTCCCCATCCCAAAGTTTAACTTTAAAAATACTTAGCATAGTCTTTCAAAATATTTCGTGCAAAAATTTTAAAAATTTTAAATGCACTACTTTATAGAGTAAAAATGGCTCTTTAACAAAATCTTTTCCGTGCAAAAATTGTAATAATTTAATGCACTAATCCAAACGCTTCCAAATGCTTTTTCGTGTGAAAATTTTAATAATTTGTATACACGACTTGTATAGCTACCTGGCTTTAAAAATAATTTTTGGTGCATGAGTTTTAAAAATTACAGATGCACAATTCCAAGAGCAAAACAATCTGATACCAAACTGTAACACCCCCATTTTCCCTGATGGAAACAGCGGAAGCAAAGTGCGGGAAAAGGGGTGGGTGCTACCGCCACGTATTCCGACCTGCCCGAAATATGCTAAGGCTAGAATAACTATTACAGCTGAATGTATATGCTAACCACGTTCCGGACAAACTAGCATATAATTCACAAAGAAGCTTATAATACTGTGAAGAGTATAAAATAAGCTTAATAACAATGGTTGGATTGTACAACCAAAACGGAGGAACGCATTCCTCAAGGAGCTCAACGATAGAAATGGAATGAATCCCATTGGAGTTTTTGTTTAAAAAGGGGTTGTCTATTTCATATTCAAAAATACTGTTAAACGCGCAATGCATTGTTTAAAACAGTGGGGCACAAATATTTTCATAATGGGATAGGACCCAAAGATTTGTTTATGCTTTATAAATCATTATCTATACCAAGCAGTATACTTTTACCCATAAAGAGGATTTAAAAATATGCATTTTTTTTTTCTTAAATGATACCCCAAATCCGTGCCCGTGCAAATGATACCTTGCAGATTCAAAAAAACCTGAAAGGAAACGGTAAAAAGTGTAGAGTCAGCAAAAACAATCGCTGAGTAAGTAGACCTTTACTCCCGGAGGAGGTCGGGTTGCAGAAATAATTTAAAAAGAACAGTTATGGTAATGGTATGCTAAAACGAGAATTAATTTAAGCACAGACAAAATCCATATAAATCTAATCCCGGGAAGAGATAACATGACACTATGCGCTACCAAGAAATAAATTTCTCAGCCAACATGATGTGCAGGTTCCTGTTGTAGGGCCCAGTTCTCACATACATTCAATAGTTGTGGTGGAGGTAAGAAATTCCCTCAGACCACGCGGAATCCAACCATGGCGTCGCGCTAGTTTTCAACGGTCCTCGAATGGCATGCGACGCACGCAAACGGCGGAGGTGGCGTTGAGCCGACACAGTAGCATAGACCCACCCCGAAACAATGAGCTCCATAAATACATGAGATTTTATGAATAATTGCAGAAATTAAGTAGGCACAGTAAAAGAGCATACCAATAATCCAAAAACAGTAGGAAACTATAAGCATAAATTTAAAAAGTAATAAAAATGGTTTTCTTGAAATTTATGCTTAAGCTAAATTATTTTTGGGCCTACTCCAAAGAGTAAAAACTACTTACTGTCACGGTGACGTGATGGATTCAACACATGCGTAGGGTACGAGCAGATAATCCTTTGCAACTATTTGTCTAACAAATTTTTTTATATTAACTCAATATACTATGATGGTATTCTAATAATAATACAAAAATTTCCAACTTAATAAATCTTACCAAAACACTCCTATGAATTAGCTATTTGTGATCATCTCTCTCTATCCCAAACTGTAAGAGCTTCCTCGTGGATCAACAAGAAAGAAATAGAAGAACTTGAAATGTGGTACTATGAAAAAAAATGAAAGAACTGAAACGGAAGCACATGAGAAGCAGAAGGAGAGAGAGAGAAGAAAATGTGATGTGGGTCGAGTGAGGTGGCTGGAGAAGGGGGTTTAAATAGAGTTATTTGGAGCTTGCTTTGGTCCGGACATATAACAGCCTCCCGAGCTGATTGAGAATAACCCACAAATATCCATGGGATGCTATCTAATACCCAGATTTGATATTCCCCATCAGTTTTCTTCCTTATTCACACCACCGCCCCTTCTCTCTACTCTTGATCACTTCCAACCATCCCTTCCAATTTCAGATTTCTATCTTCAACACAGGATGCTCAAGGATGTACCAGGGATTTAAGAGAGTATAGTGGGCAAAGTGAAGAGACTCGGTCCACAGCCCTCACCTCTCCTTCTTCCTTCTTTTTTTTTCATGTCTTGTATTATGTGGCTTGGTTTTGGAAGGAGATGGAATAGGATGGCAGCGGTGCCTGGAGTGGTGGTGGCGACGATCAAGGGCGGCGATGGTGAGGGCTCGGCTGCGGCGGCGGGCGTGGCCGGCGGCAGTGGGCTCGACGGTGGTGGGTGTCGGCCCGCCCCTTCCCTCATTTCCCTTTCTTTTCTGTTTCTCTCTTTCTGTTCTTCTCCTTCTTTTCCTTCTCTATTTTGTGGTTTAAGTTTTGATTTTTGGTTGGGTGTTGGTTTTGAGGAGAAGAGTTTGTGGTGGTGTCCGGTGGTGGCGATTTCGGGGGGGGGGGGGGGGGGGGGGGGGGTTTGATTCGGGAGGTGGCGCGGCCTTGGTTGTGTTCGGAGGATGGCCGTGGCGGTGATGGCGATTTGGGGGTTGGGAAATCGTGAGGATGGACGCGGCGGGCAATGATGGCCGAGGTGGTGGTGGATGGCCATCGGAGGTGGTGGCCCGGAGAGGAGAGGGTTTCGGTGGTGTGTGGCAGTGGCCGAAGGAGGGTGGTGCAGGGGCGGCGGATGGTGGTGGCTGCGGAGTGGGCAGGGGAATGCGTGGCGGTGGGTGCGATGGCCGGGAATGAAAAACGGAGAGGAGATTTGGTGGTGGCCGGCCGGAAATGTGTGTTGGAGGGGTTGCCGGCGGCTCGCCGGAATCTCGCCTGCGGTGGGTGGCGGCGCCGGAATCCGCTGATGGCGGCGGCAAGCAACCCTAATTTTTTAGGGATAGGGTTTTGTGTGGGTTAATGGGCTTTAGGGTTTAGGTTGGGCTTGGTATTGGATTTGGGCTCTATTTTACTTTAACACTTCTAAATTGTGAATTGGGGCTCATAATTACTCGGCCCAATTTTTACCCCAATTTTGGACTTAACCTACTAATTATGGATTTAAATTGCTTAATTTGTCTAATTTGTGGACTTAATAATTCATAATAGTCTCACCCATGTATTTTAATGTGTTGGACTTAATCCCTAATTATTTTGGATTATGGACCTAATAACCCTTTAAAACTCATAATTCATTAATCGAATTGATTTAATGGATTTGAATCAATTAGTATTAATTATTACCTTGACCAATTAGTCCAAAACTCTAAATTTTTTTAAATTCGGGGCAACCGCTATTTAAATGTAGGACAATTCCGATAATTAAGAGAGTTAATTATTCTAGTTAAATTTGTAAGGATTTGCTTAAATTTTAATTTGCGTTTAATGTTTAACCCAATGTCCTTAAACAAATTTACGGACACAATGATCTCTAAAAACCTTATACTTTATAATTTAATTTGTTGGTCTTAGACCCCCTTAATAAAATAATTCAAATCTAATATTATTTAGTCGATCGCTTATAAACAAATCAATGGATTTATATTATATATTAATTTGACTCATTAGTAAAAATCATCCAAGTCTTGGGTTTCGTAATTGAGAAATTAGTTCTAAAAAAAATTTGGCCTTCACTAATTCCATAATTAAATTGCTTAAGTATCTGAAGTCGAATTATAGTGATCAATTCTAAAACTTAACTCTTGTCCAATACTTTTTATTCCAAAGCTTATAATACTCTTTTATAAAATTTAATAGCTTATAACTTATTAGGGCTTTAATAATCAAACCTTGCTTGAGCCTAAAATCCCCTTTCGTTACCTTTCATTCCCCATTTCGAAATTAAATATACTCGTTTATTGATTAAGGATTAACGATTTAAAAATAAATGTTTATTATGCCTCCTGACTAAAATAAAATTCCGGTTCGTATTTCATAAATTAATTAAATGTTGTTTCCCTTCAAAGTTTTAATTCTTAAATTTGTTCACAACTTGGATTGACTTAAATAAATTCACACTCGGCAAAAAAATATATATATATATATTATTTCTTTTTATCTTCTAAAAATTTAAGTTTATGAAGAAATTTTGAATATCTTTTTATTAAATTTTAAATTTTATTTATTT